>CATIWO010136222.1:0-16495 GCA_949673435.1 Macaranga tanarius | reverse complement strand
CCATGATATGCGATATCAAGTATGTGATAAAAAGCTCGTGCTATATCATATATATGGTCTAATGGCAAAGTAATGCCTTAATTTAAAATCAATAATGATTGATGTCATGCAAAATTCAAATATGAGTGATCTTACTCAATGTATGACTAAAGCATTTATAATTGTACTACCGAATTCTCAATTCAGCATTCATAATCACTAGTTGATTATTTAATGATCATAATATATACATGTAGGTATATATTGTTTAAGGTAAAGTTCCTTTTGTATTTGACTAAACTTAATTGTTTAGAGTGCACGTAGCATATTATGTATTTGTACTGAGTTACTCTATAAGAGAATAAAAAAGAGAAACTTATCTGTTGACGATGTTGTTATTGTTGTCTGTTGTCCGACATTATATATTTTCATCTAGGTTTGTACTGCCTGCCACTCAGCCTTATTTATTTGTCGCCAGGTGGCTTGCCCCATTCGATGTTAGCATTCGGAGTCCTAGATAAGAACGAGGTCACAGGCCCATGATAGGCCTCGAATTGGTTCATTTTATGCTCGTGATTTCTCCTGAACAAGTAACTCCACATCCTTTACTGTGTTGACCAGATAATCCATTAGCGTTCGAAGCATGACCTCTCCAAATTCTCGTTGCTGAATTTTATGTCAAGCATGCGATTGTATTGAATTTAACACCTGCTTCATACAGGTTCTGAGAGAGATTTGCATTTTTGGTTGGAAGTACTATTTGTCAGTTTTACTTTTCTTTGCTTTCACAGAGAGTTGATTTTGAAGGTGTTCCTTGATATTCTGGAACTTGTTGCATGACTTCTTAAACTGGTGCTCCATTAAGCTTTTCAATTTTATAATTTTGATAAATGCTCTGTCATAGTATTGGCATTTTTAGTTCTCCCTATAGAGTGGGAGCCAAGGTTGTCTCTTGCAGCAGCACGCCAATCCCTGTAGACCTCTGGTGAGTTTAGAAGATCAACTATACCTCAATGGCTTAGCATCAGTAATTGCTCTCAAATGTTGTTATCTCTAATAATTCTTTAGTGTAAGCATCATATTGCTCAAAGCATCAAAGTAATTCAAATATATCAGTTGCAGATGGAAGGTTTAGCTCATTTAGTTCATTGTCAGTGAGCTCAACTAATAATATTATCAATGAAGTCTTTCCAGATGATGGTGGACCAGCCAAGATGCACAACCATTGATGCTGTAAACAATGCATGGCAGCCTTCATACTGTGTCGAATACTAGGAAAATTTTAATTCCCTCATGTGCTGGTGTCGTGTATAATTCACCCGAGGACTTTATTACAAGCTTTTCACTTGTATTACTTGTGCTTGAGTATTGCAGATGTTTAAGCTATTGAGCTTATGATACTTAGAGTTTGGAGCTGTTGCCACTACTTGGCTAATAGTATTGTAGTTTTCAGTTTCATCTTTGGCCACTGTTACGTCAAATTTTATTGCATTTATTGGAGCCTTTCTTCTGCTATAAGAAAACCCATGAAGGCAAGTGTAATGGTTAGTCATTACGGTACTTAATAGAGTTTACTGCTGGTTGTAGTGTCTAGCTATTGATTTCCTTATTGAGAGATCAGACATTGCTGCATTGAGCTCATCAATACTTTTATTGAAGAGCTCTAGATAGTCATTGAGAGCTACCTTTTCAATCTTCGTTGACCTTTCAAATTTGTCCTCAATCGTATTATAATTGGTGGAGGATATTCTAACTTCATGCAATGTCTGGGTTAAGATGGAGGGGAATAATTCTGGAAGTGACTTTAAAGTGAAATCTGGAACTGTTGACAAAGTTCTGGGTATAATGTGCCTTCACACGCCCAATGAGCAATTTGGAGGTGTTTCTTACGTTACTAGAAGATGGATTTCAATTATTTATCTCTTGTGGCTTTTTGGAAAGCCTGTAGTTATCTTATTTGCTTCCATCCGCTGACACTTGCATAGGTGAACAAATTTTTGATATAGCCCATCAGGTATTGCCATTATCTTTTGCTGCTGTACGATAAGGCTATGATAATTATGAAAATTATCTCGTCTTGTTTGCTGCTGCACTATTTTAATATTCTTTATCTGGCCACTCTTTTAGGAGGGACTGCCAATTTTTATTTCCAGAATCTATGATTTTCTTATCTTCTTTTACAGGAGTCCTTCAACGGATTCCATGGTCAGGCACATTCTATGCATGGAGTCTCGGCTCTCCCCATGCAGTGCTTTCAACATTTTTATAACTGAATCCCGCACCGACCAAATATGATTTCTTTATTTTTATTGGCATTTTAATTTGAGGAATTCTCTTTTGCTGGTTGATGAATCATGCCGCTTATTTTATGTTCTTCTGATTGAAAGAATGTACATTGGTGTTGTCCGGAGAAGCTCTTTCCTCCTTCCATAAACTCATGTTGCTTTATCATCCTAGTATTTGTCAAGATCCTCTTCTCATTGCTGTTAATATTGGTCTGTAATGCCATAACAGCTCGTTCCTTTTTGCCAAAGTTGTGTATTCGTAACCCTTCCTCCAATCACGGAGAAGTTTAATGGATTCGGTTTCTTTATTTCTTCTGATTGGGACATCACAGAGTCTGGAATATATAACATAGCTCAAAGGTATTGCAGGGGCTCTTCTTATTGTATTTAAAGGATCTTGGTAAGCCATTGAGCTCCAAGGTTCCCACAGCAGCTGTGTTATTATCATCCAGTTAACAAGACTTTGCTTGCTCGTGCACTCATTGTGTGCAGTCTTTAATGTCTTCAGAGGTATATGGCTCACCATACCTGACATTATGCTATGGTACGAAGGTGATAAGAATCTATTTGTTTCCAAACCGGATTAAGCCTACAAATTCTGAGTCACCACCACTACTTGTATATGAGCGGTGTTAATGTATAATCAATTTTGCATGGTATTTAGGCACAGTTGGTGAACTGTATGGCGATGGTAAGTTCGATTTTTTTTATGAAGATTTAATGGCCGAAGATTATTGATAAAGATGGGAAATATTTCCCACAAATGGCAATTGATGAATATCGAAACCTCCTCCAAACCTACAAACACAAGAGAACACCTTGGATGAGCCTAGGATCTCTGATTCGTAGGTTCTCCGATACTTAAGTTAGAGAAAGTCTATTCAAGATAATCTTATAATGAGAGATATGAGCCTATATATAGGCATAAGAAGGACATACCTAGTCCTTTGTGGATTAGTATCACGAGACTCATAATTCCTTACCAATTAGGTCTCTTTATCCTTATTGATTATGTAGTCAGAGAGTCCTTTTTGGACTGAGATTTATGGATATGGGGATATGATATTCTCATATTTATCAAACACCAATGAATTTTCCTTTCTTCATCCTTCTAGCCCCACCAAAATTATGCAATCAACTAATTGAGTTCCTGGCATGTATGGGTTGGTAGCTTGAAATAACTCATGACATACAAGGGTATTGATTGACCTGCTGATTTGATCAAGGTTTTCTTGCCAGCCACTAAAAGCATTCTCTCCTTCCAATTCTTTAATTCTTTCCACACCCAATTTGTAACATACTAGAATAATTACTATTTTGACCTACCAATTACTATCAGCATCCCAAGATATTTAGCATGCTGCTCAATGCCTTTCACTCCTTTGGAATCCTAAAAAATAGTGCACTAATTATCTAAAATATTAGTACAAAATGAAAATTTAAATTTGTCATTATTTACTTACTGGCTAGAAGCTTTTTCATAGATGTTCAAATTTTTTTGAATTTCCTAAAACTCATATTGATTTGCTCTTTTAAAAATAATGCTATCATATGTAAAAGAACAAGTGGAAAATGGGAGGGGCTATCTTACAAGTCCTAAAACCATGCCACTTTCTGATAAACTCAGCCTTTCTAATTAAATTAAATAAAGATTTAGTACATAAGAAAAATAAAAGAGGTGAAAGAGGGTCTCCTTAACAAAGATCTTTAAAGGGAACAAAATAAGTCCAACAAACCCCATTCACCAGAATAAAATAAGAAATTGTAAAAATGCATTTCATAATTAATTCTAGCTATTTTGAAAAGGGACTCATTTTACTCATGACTCCAACCAAAAAATGTCACTCAACTCTATTATAGGCTTTACTCATATATAATTTAAGAGTATAAAAACCTTTGGAGCCTTTTTTCTTTAATTTTATTAAGTGAAAAAATTTCAAGAGATAAACAAGCATTATTAATAATTTGTCTCTCTGGAACAAAAGCATACTAGGTTTTATAAATAATCTTTGGTAAAAAAGATTTAAGTCTATTTGCTATTACCTTAGTTATAATTTTAAAATTGACATTAAAGCATTATTACCTTAGTTAGGATATTTGGAGCCCTATTTGAATGAAACAAGATCAGTCTTATAGGTCTTGGAGACCCTTAAATCCATCCTTGAAGTCCTTTCATATCAAAAGCATGAAGAAGAGGGAATTTTCCTCTAAAAGGCTAGTTTGGCCACTTGGATGGCCGACCAAAATAAAGGAATGGTCAGCCAAGAATGATGAAAATGTTAGTGTAGATGTGCCCTAGAGCCATTTTTGTATGTAGAAATTGTATATTTATCCGTATGATAATAAAATATTCATTTAAATTAAGTGTTAAGTTTATTTGAATATTTATGCTTAGTATTATGATGAGTGAGTTTGTTATCAATAGTTGATAATATGAATGACAAACGCATTTGGTACATATACTATAAATGTTCATAGTTGTTGGATTAATATAAGGGCAGTGTTAATCCCAAGACTATCACCTCTATCTATTTTCCTTGATCGGTATGTGATATCGATAGTGGAAGGTAGTGAGTCTCATGCTACTTGCTATGAGATATCAGAATAGACATATGGATACTCATGTGATGGGTGGATCAAACTATGACGTAAGATTTGTGATTGCATGGAAATTCACTTTTATCAACAATCATAATCTTGGATATAATGGTGCATATGATCCTTTAACCTGAGGTGACATGGTCATCCACATATAGTTGGTTAGAGTTTGTTACCACTTACATATCTGTTCTAGCCACGTATGGCTATATAGCATGTGGTGGCTTTAGTCGGTTATTGAAGTAATGTGTAATCATGTGATAATAAAAAATATGGAATTTAAAAACTTTGATTGCATGAAACATTTGCATAAAATATCAAACACATTCATACCCATAAATCACATCACATGGCAAGTACATAACTAAACATGCATCAAGAATAACATGATACATCAACAATCAACTAAGTCATGCATTCACAATACAAGACCTAGCAACTAAGGGTTTAGTAACACTTACAAAACTCCGAGTTAGTAGAACGCTTGATAAGCTTTAGTTGATATTGATCTATAAGCTCCAAGCTCCCCAAATGTGAAGCCTCTAGCTTGACACAATGACGACCTCCAAAGGATGGTGTAGCTTTATGGACAAGCCTCTCCTCTTTGACCTAAGGTGCTTGTAAGAACTCCTCCAATGTTTGGATGTATGGAATTAGGAAGCAACCTTTAATGGATAATGGACTTTTAGTAGAAAGCACACAACACTTGTGTATGTTTGAATTCTCTACATTTGAAGAAAAAGAAAGAAGAAGACTATTTCAATCATTTTCTCTCTTTTGTTAGAATATCAAAATGCTCTCTAATGTGAAAATAGAGTTATGTGTTGGTTGTCTCTACAAACTCCACTAACTATCAATATAAAAAATAATATGATAATATTTATGACTTGAGTGTCTCACACTCAAGTCACATGCATTAGGAATTAGAGTGTTGTCTTTACACTCTCCACTAACTTGAACAAAACCACTATTATAATAATAATAACAACTTGAGTGTCTCACACTCAAGTCACATGCAATGCTATAGCTTGAGTGTCTCACACTCAAGCTATATGCATTTAATATATTGAGTATCTCATACTCTATCTATATGCATGGCTTGGCTTTACAAGTGAGTGGGTCGTGTTTGGTTACATGGATAACCTTAGCCTTGATATTCATTAATACTTAATGGATATGGGCTAAGGTTATGGGCACATGGGCTTCTCTACACTTAGAGAAGGCCCACTCCATACCATAAGACAACTTATAAGCTAATTCAAACTCTTTAAATAAAGCCCATGCATAAGTCCACCTTAAGTCCATCATTATCAATTTACTAGGTCCATCTCATGGGCCATATAGAAATCCATTAGGAGGCAAATATTAATCTAGTTCTTAAACTTGATATCAGATATTAAATCAAATCCAAATTAATATTTATTTAATTGCTATTAAGTCCCAATCTTTGAATTTAGATTTCAGGATATGCTAGATCCCCGCATACGCACAAATCCAATTTAATTAATTTAATTAATTAATTAAACTCTTTAATTAATAATCAAATTAATATTAATCTTCACAAGTGCAACCTTTATGTGCATGACTTACTAGGTTCAAGTCTAAATGACAATGGAAAATAATATTAATACTTAATATCATGGAAACACCTTTTCATACTAAATGTGAAAATCCCAATTAATTACATTTAGTTCCCATAAGTCATTAGTGACCCCTAACATAAATGTCATGACTACCCAAATAGAAATGAATGCTTTATGTAGATCCACAAGAACCACAGAACACAATTATCGTGCACTAAATTTCCCTTTATTAAAAGATCTTGATATTGGCTAGAGTCACAGTTTAGTCAAACTCTAATTGCCTCAATCATATGACCTTATCTTAAGTTCAATTCTTGATAAAATACGACTATTACTATAAACTCTTTTCTAGCACCGAAACTCTTTTCGGGTAAGTCAAGTTTGACTTGGCCAGGTACTTATTCATCAAGAATAACTTAGATAGTATAGGATCTTATCCCAGTTCACTCCAGATAATGAATTCCATCTTGGTCGATCACTCATCCCTACATATAACCAACTAGAGCCACCACACGCCATATACCCGTATATGGTTAGCACAGGTATGTAAGTGGTAATAAACTCTAACCAACCATATGTGGATGACCGTGTCACCTTAGGTCTAAGGACCATATGCACAATTATGTCCAAGATTGCGATTGTTGACTAAAGTGAATTCCTAACAAATCACAAATCTTAAGCCACTATTTGATCCACTCATCACATGAGTAGCCACATGTCTATTCTGATAACTCATATTAAGTAGCATGAGACTCACTACCTCCCACTATCAGTATCACATACCGATCAAGGAAAATAGACAGAGGTGATAGTCTAGGAATCAATACTACCTTTATATAAATCCATTAACTATGAACATTTATAGTATATGTACTAAATGAGTTTGTCATTCATATTATCAACTCTTGATAAGAAACTCATTTAACATGATACTAAAGGTAAATATTCAAATAAATAAACACTTTATCTAAAAGAATATGTTATTGCCAAAGGGATTATTATACAATGTTTACATACAAAATGGCCCTAAGGCACATCTATACTAACAAATAGTAGCCCATTTGTTGATTTGGACTTTAAAACTCTTGGATCTTATCAACAACTAGGTCCTCAAGTACCAACTTGGCAATAAAATACAAACACAAACTTGGAATGATGGATATAGATACCTTCCTTATGGCCAATAAAAGAGAATGGGCAACCTTACAATTGGCTAATATACCTCTTAGCCTCTCTATCCAATTAAGAAACGTACAAATTAGCATCAAACGACATATGAATGTCATTAAAAGAAAGTTTAACGATCAGATGGAAGTTCATCGGGTCGAGGGTAATCTCCCCAAACTTGAAGTAGAAGGTGTGGGTGGTATTCTATCATTGCTATAATAATACTCTCAAGGTCACCAAATTGTCTATCTGGCATTCATCAGAAGGTAAAATGGCAAGGAATGCCTCAAAGCCCATTGCAGTCACTTGAGCTCGAACGTCATTAGGCAATTCTTCATACCATGCCCTAGCTTGCACTAAATTATCATCCCCTAGCAGTAAATAAGCATTCCTCTCCTAAAAAACACAGACACCCTAAAATTAGCCCTCAAACATTTAAAACCCTAAAAATGGATGCTTTTTATAGAAAACATAAAGAACACTCGACTTTGGCCTATAAACAACTGGTCAATTGTTCATCATACTAAAATCGATTGCTCTTCACTTTAGGTTGGCTATTCATTAGCCAAAACCAGTCATTCATGTGCAAAATCAATTGTTCTTCATCTAAACTAAGACCAAGCGCCCCATATCACCAAATTACATCCTACAGATATCCTAAACGCTAGATCTTGCCTAAATCATACTCTTAAGAGCCTAGGTACAAAGAACTAATAAGAAGATTATAAGAAAACTAACTTAATTGGAGTAAATGTGATAATTAAGATCATAGAGTAATGATGAATATTCTCCAGTAATTAGTTTAATGTTTGGAAGCTATATGCTACCACATTTGCATTAGCATGGATTGACATAGTTGCATCCAAATGGATGACGGGTTTGATATTGTGTTATCAGTAGTTCAGAGGAAATTTGAGGTGTTATAGAAGAATAAAATGAAGAAATAAGTGTTTGTATGTGTGTGGATGTGTGTGTGTGTGTGTGTGTGTGTGTATATTCAAATAAAAAGAGTATTAAAATTAGCAAAAAGACCCCTGACATACCATTACCATTTACACCCTAAACTTTTAAAAATTTTGCCAGACTATACCAATGACTTCAGAATATCCATAATAAGTTCCTTAAACCTCCTCAGACATCATTGCAACAAACAATCATGAATTTCAGAGATAATAATACTGATAGGTAAGTATCTCTTTTCTCATTTGCTCAATTAGGCCATGTCATTTCATAAGCATTCCCTAGTAGACTTTTCAATAAAATATTATTTTCCCATTGAATTTTTTAAAATTTCAATCTTCATTTTTCCTAGTGTTTTTTTTAAGTTACAAATCCTCCCCATTGGATTCTTCAAAAAAATAATCTACATTTTCTTTTAGAAAACTCAATTCCCATTTTAAATCAATTTGAAAATTTCAAATTCAAATTAATTTCAAACCACCTTCAATTCAATTTCAAGTCAATTTTAACTTCAATACCAATTCCATTTCAATTTCAATCAACAAATCAATTTTAAGTCAATTTTAGTTACTCATTTCAATTTTCATTTCAAATCAAGTCAAGGTGACTCATTTCAATTTCAATTTTAGAACAAGCCTGGGTGACTCATTTTAATTTCAATTTCAAACTGAGTCTAGGTGACTCATTTCAATTTTAAATCGAGTCTAAATGACTCATTTTAATTTCAATCTAAGTTTAGGTGACTCATTTTAAATTCAATCTCAAATTTAATTTGAGTTGAGCTGACATATTTCAATTTTAATCTAAGTCCAGGTGATTTATTTCAATTTCAATCTCAAGTTTAATCTCAATTTCAAACTTAATTTTAACTTCAATCCAATTTTCAACTTCAATTTAAAATTCAATCTTAATCAGCTCCATTTGAATCTTAATCCAATTCAATTTTCAAATTCAATTTCAATTTAATCTAGATCAATTTTAATCAGTCAACTATTCAATATTGGAACTAACCTGTGCTTTCATGTATAAGTTCACACGAATCAAGAACAAGCATCAAGTCAAATTATTCCAAGTCATGTATGATTTTTTTAAACTCTCGATTTATTTTATACTTTGTTAGAATTTGAGTGTTGCAATAATGACATAAAAATATAAATTTCTTCAATCAAATATTTAGTAAAACACACAAATTATTTTAAAGGAATAGGTAAACTACTAGACTTGTTTTCAAAACCTTAATGACCAATAATGAAAATCTAAAAACATTTCACTATCACAAGAGATTGAAATAAGAAAATAACTTTTAAATCATTTTAAAGCCATTAGAAATCCTAAAACCCTAATCGATAACCTTTCGAGACCAACCGAGTTTTTTCCTCAAACCCAAATAAGCCCTTTACTTAACCTTGAGTGTGTTAGGCAAGGGTTTTATACTGATTATCAGAGGAAAATCCTTTCTAGATAGTGTCTCCAAAGTCAATATGTTAAGTCTTAAAAATGGACTCTCATAGGTTAGCTTAGGGTGTTTTTGACCTAATTTGTGTCCTGAGAGTTTTGGTTTAACCTTAGGAAGCTTTGAGAAGAAAGTTAAATTTTTGTCAATTGTACTTCTCAAGAGTCAAACTGAGGTTTTAAGGCTGAATCGAGGACTGAAAATACTAAATAAAGCATTAGCATGTTCATAGGATCGTTTTGACAAAAAGTTAAAATTTTGACCTCTAATGGTCAAAGTTGGTTCCATGCATGTCCATGTCATCATTTTTAGCTATTAAAATAAGACACATATCTCTAGATTGATCACTAAGTAAAGAACATTCTATTTTGAAATATTCCATTGCAAGTGTCATGTGTAGAGACAAAGTGCATATTCTTTGTCATTTTAACCTTTTAATGATGCAACCAAATTACATCATATGCCATTATATCATTTATCTATAAATAGTGTGTTCTAGGAATTATTTTGGAGAGTGCTCTTATTATAAGAGAGAAAAAATCCATTCTTCAAAATAGCAAGAGAAAATTAGTAAAAAATGAAACATCCTACCCAAAATTCTACCAAATTCACTCCTTAATCTCCCTTAATCTTTAATCACTCTCAAAACACACCCAAATCAATAACTAAAAACCTCTCCCTGCACCCCAAATCACACAAATCCTAACCTAAAATACAATCAAATTAAAATCAAACTTAAACACACTCACCCAGACCCATTTTCAATCTTTGATTCAATCTCTTTCTTTGTGTGAGTTTCAATTAAATTTTCTAAGAACAAACACTTTCACTAATACATTATCTATCTTCTCTAGTCTTTGGTTAAGGTCCTAGGGCTGATTTGTACTAAATTTTTTATTCAAAATGCATTTTTCTCTCAGCCCCAAGATGAACATGCAGCTAATTATTCATCAGCCAAAACTGACTTTTCATCATTTTTGGTAAGCTATTCTTGCATGTATGGTCGGCTATCCTACTTGCGAAATTGGTTGTTCAAGCCAAAACTCAATGATTTTGATATTTTTTATCTACAATGGGTCCAAAGATGGGTTTGAGGGCCACTAAAACTTTTAGGATGTTGGTTTTGCTTTGTAAATTCAACCCCTAAATGCTTAGGATGATTGTAAATGGATCATTTTCTTTTTTTTTCATTTAAAACCTTTTTATTTCAACCTCTAAACTTTGTTTTTATGTGTTATTTGATGTTATTATAAGTTGATTATCAATTTAAAGTATCTTAATTGCTTTTGGTCAATGATCTAATACTTGTAACATGTTTTGTATCATGTGGCGTGTATTTGACTAACCATTGCTTTTATGTTTTTTTGAGTTGAATCTTGCATTATTGCATCTTCCATTTTCATTTTCATGTGCTTTATTTTAGATCATGTGCTTGATTACATATCACTGCCATGTGCTTGGTTCATTCTTTAGCAATTTTAGGAGCATTCTTGCATGCACCTGAATTGCATCACCACCATTCATTAATGTATCCTAAATTTTGTATTCATTTGTGTGCTCCCTGAATATCATTATATATCATTTGCATTTATGTGCACCCTAGAATTAATGTTGCTTGAATCATGCATTTGCATTGCATCACTGTATTATATATATTTTGTGATCAATTAATAAATCTTTCAATCTCTCAAGCTAACTCTACTAACTCCACTAACTCTACTAACATTTCCACTTTATGAAATTTAGATTTCAAGCACTTCATTTATTATTCAATATTTATATTGCTCTCTCAATATCAATCTATATCTATATATTATAACTATCATATATCAATATCCATATTATTATATATAATATGTTATTATCTATAAATATATATTATGATATTACATATGTTTATATATTGATTTATGTTTATGTACAAACCATTGGTTATTAATTATGTGCTCTTGATTGATCATTATAAAAGCCATTTTCAAATTTCATTATTTCCAAAATTGCATTCAAATCTTTCTTTGATTTCAAAAAGCATTAGTCCTTTGAACATAAAAAGGTAATCGCTTTGTTGAATGAGATCAATCCAACAAAGGAACAAAAAATGATTTTGATGCGTAAGGTGGTATGTTAAAATGATCATTCCAATGGCAAGTCAAGGGTATCTACTTGTTCAAGTTCATAATCTTCATTTTCAAAACCAAAATTTTGTTTTGATTATAAAAAAACTTGATTTGATGACTTATTAAGATCTAATTTATTCACTTTAAATAAAGCATCCTTGCTCAATATTTGAAGTGAGTTGAAATGAAGATATTCATTGATAATTCATGAAATCAATGTCTTTAAAACCATTTTCATCCTTTTTAATTTCATTTTCAAATAATACTTTTGTTGATACCTACAAATCAGTAACTAACCTTAAAAGTTTTGATGATGAATCAAAGGAAAGATGAAGGTCTAAGAATCATGCTTTGATTATCCAAAAATCCTAAATTACCACTTTTACCCTTTGAGATGCATAAACCTTTAAGTTTACCATCTTAAAATGGCCTAAAAACCCTTAGGAGGCCCTAAAAGTCTAAAAAGGCCTAAACTCCAAGCCCGCAAAGCCTGAAAGTCCCCCCCCCCCCTAGAGAGCCAAAACCATAGGTGTACACCTATAACCAAGGGTGTGTGCCCTTGACTCTAAAGGCACACGCCCAAGGATGGACTTTTCATCTAAGGGCACATGCCCTTAACCAAGGGCATATGCCTTTGGTTACTATAGGCACACGCCCATAGTTAAGCGTGTACGCCCTTGGTTCTGGCTCGAACAAGCATACACAGACACTTTGGACAAATCTAAGGACATCTTTAAGCTTTAAAAACTCTAGTTTAGGACATCTAAACCCTAATTTTATATCACATCTTGAGGAAACCCTAATCAACCTAAGCTATATACTTTAGTTTTAAGTTTAGATCTTTTTAACCAAATTAAACCCTTATTCTATCAAAGCACACTTCAAGAGGTATGTTTTAAATGCATGTTACTTCATCTTCTTCTTTTTTGGTTATATTGGCAATGGTTCTTATTTTTAAAGAACATTTGCTTCCTTTTCAACCAAGCCTAGCCTAAATAACCTGAGGACTACAAAATAATGATTTTATATGTTTCATTTATAGCATTGCATTTTGTTCTTCTACCCCCTTCTCTTTTTGTTTGATTTATGGTAGTTTGGATTGGTATAATGGTGGAGAAGTAGTAGAAATGAATATAGTAGTGTTTGTTGCATTCATTCTTGCATTATTATTCTTGTTCTTATGGATTTCTATCTATAAAAGGGCAAGATTTCATATTTAAAACTTCACTTTGCATTTTTGTACCTTTTGTTATATTTTGCATATCTGTTTGGCATTTTGGTAGGTTTAATCAAATGGATCTATATCCATATGGGTAACCCTTTCTTTTAGCTTTTATTTAGCATTTTTATGGCATTTTTACATTTCTTTAAGCAAAATCAAGGTTTTCATCACTTTTCGTTTGTTTTGGTCATTTTTTGCCTATTTTATTTTGTTATATTTTTTATTCCTTTAGGTGATTTCTTTATCTCAAAAGGACCTTTTTCTCTTTATGCACCCTTTTTTGCTAGTTTTTGGGCTAGGGGTCCATGATCTTATCATTCTCATATGTCTAAAATGGACTTGAGACCCTCACAATGCCTAAAAATCTCTTTTTATCATGTTATTTTAAAGTTTTGCTCTTTGTCTTTAAGGCTTTCTTATGTGATGCCATGATCCTAAAGTTTGCCCATTTTGCTTTCTTTATTTGCTTAGTTTGAAATCAAAAAGGCCAATAACCATTTCGATCAAAAATACCATTTGATATTAATACTAGTAATTCAATAAGGCCTAATATTCTAATTTATTTTTCTTCCCTTTTAATGCATTTTCACTTATTTTGATCTATTTAAAGGTTTTTAGTGCATTTTAGTGACCACATAATCTAAAAGTATACCATTGTTTTCTTTGGTCATTTTTATGCTATGTTTTGGTCACACTAATGACCAAATGACAAAAATCATACTCTATGATGATTCTTGGTGGCCATTTGAGGTGTCCTATGATTGTTTTGGTATTTTGTATATTTCATGGATTTTTGGATAAATGTATGGTTCAAATGCCTTGTTTTGGCTCTTTTATTTTGTCTTTTACATCTTTTATACATCATTATCATGATATGTTCATTGAATATATGTCACGATCATGCATATGTATTATGTTGCCCTATTACATTATGCAATGTTATTAGCCATGTTATGTTATATGTCACGTCTTTTTTCTTGTCATGCTATATATGTTGGATGCATATATTATCTATGTTATATATATTATGTTTAATGAATTATGCCATGTTCATGCATTTTACCTTGCTATTTATTATTGTGGTATGCCACCCTCATCACTTTGTAATAATATATTTTTTACTTTCATGCATCTTATATAAATTGTTATTATGTTCTTGTGTGTGTATATATTATTGCATTTTCCTTTGATGGTTGGTTCAACTTGGTACATATTTCTTAAAAGCATTGTATTAACATAGTAAAGTCGGCAATGTTTAACAACCGAGCAATATAGAGATGCCTCCAAATAAAAGAGTGTACTCCTACAAACATCGACATCCAAACCCAAATGGCTTATCTATTGGCAAATTTAGTTCCAAGTAAGGGATCGAATTTATGTAGTCCCTAACTGGATAATTTCTCAGGTGATTCCAAATGGGACTCCATTTCCTCTTAGCTGGGCTCTAGGGTTGTAAGTGCTCTCATTTGTCATCTCTAGGCGCTCTTCTAGTATTCCCCTCACCGTACATTCATTTTTCGTAATAAGAAAAAAGGACAATGAACAAATTGGTGCCAAGTCGATGCACTAATGTCAATAAGTAGCAAAAGGTTTTAAGCAAAAAGAGAGTATATACTATTTTGATACATATGCTCTTATGGCTAGGGTAACATCCATTAGAGTACTTTTAGCATTAGCATTGATATATAACTTGTACGTACATAAAATTGATATTAAAATGTCCTTCTTAAATGATGATTTGGATAAGGAAGTATATAATGGAGCAACTAGAGGGGTTTGTTTTACTAGAAATTTAAAATATATTGTGTAAATTAATTAGATCGGTTTATAATATAAAACAAGCTCTAAAGTAATAGCATGAAAAGTTTGATTCCATGATTTTAAAATATAGTTTTCAACATAATAATGCTAATAAATGTATATATTCTAAATTCACTAAAATTTTTAGAATTTTGTATTTTACCTTGATGATATGCTTATTATTAGAACAAACTTGGATGGTTTTAATGATACTAAGAAGTATTTATCCTCACAATTTAAAATGAAAGACTTAAATAGTGTAGATATAATCTTAGGTATCAAACTTAGAAAACATAGTAGGGGTTTTGCTCTTTGTCAATCTTATTATATTGATGAAATTTTGAAAAAATTTAGTCAATTAAATATTAAAGATGCAAACACCCTTTATGTTATTTTGTCCAAACTTACTGAGAATACTGGTAGAATAATAGCTCAGGTTGAATATGTAAGTGTTATAGGTATTTTAATGTATACTATTCATTATACAAGACCTGATATTGTTTTTGCAGTTTATAAATTGTCAAGGTTTACTAGAATTCCTAATGTTGATCATTGGAAAGCAATAGCAATAGCACTTGGATGTTTAAAGAAAACTATAAATCTCAAATTATTCTATAATAGCTTTCTAGTGATATTAGAAGGATACATTGATGCTAGTTGGATGATTAGTATAAATGATAATTAGTCTACTTATGATTAGATTTTTACACTTGGTGGTGGAGCTATTTCTTAGGCATAAAAGAAATAGTCATGTATTAATCATTCAACAATGGAATTTGAATTTATAGCTTTAGCAGTTGCAGGTAAGGACTCTAATTGCCTGAGAAATTTACTATTAGATAGTAAGTTATGGCCACAACTAATGCCAGCTTTTTCCTTATACTGTGATAGTCAGGCAACTATGTCCAAAGCTTTTAGTAAGATATATAATGAAAAATTTAAACCTATTAGCTTCAGACATGAGTTTGTAAGACAATTTAATTTTTGATGTTGTTATTACTATAATGTATGTAAGGTCTTGCAAGAACTTAATAAATCCATTTACTAAAGGACTCTCGAGAGATATGATTAAAATTAGGAATAAAGTCCAATTTAGCCCCTAATGTATAGTACGAAGCTCAATTAAGCCCTTAATCTATTTTTTGACTCAAAAATGCACCTAACGTTATTCAATATGGTCATTTAGCCCCTTCTAAAAGGTTTGACATCTAATAAAAATATAAACTAGTCTCTGAAATTGTGTTTCTATCAAAATATTTCAAGTTTTAAATTTTAATAGATAAAATTGTCCTTAATTTTTTTATTAATTGTATAATTTTAAGGAAATTATT
>CATIWO010136198.1:0-11861 GCA_949673435.1 Macaranga tanarius | reverse complement strand
GTGGTATTGCAGGATTAAATATCAGATAGCCCACGGGCTATTTCCTTTATTTAAGTTGCGATCCATTTTTATTTGCATGTAAAACGGGTTGTAATTCATTTCTCCTCCCTCCATTTCTTTGTGTGCGCTTTTAATTATTTTTACTTTATTATTTGTATTTTTATTGTGAATGTATGGATGTAATAATCCAATGACCCAATCGCATGAAAATGGACTTAATAAACCAACTTGGACTAAACTATAAAATTTAAAAATTACTTGGATTAAACAGTCATTTGCATGTAATTAAAGGAATAATAAAGTAATCAAAGGTAATAAAATATAAAACACAAACGGAGGCCGACCGGAAGGTCGGGTGGGCTGCTAAAAGTCCATACTCAGTTTTCGGATCCAATCTCTGAGGACGGCTACTGGGCTCTCTCCATGGGATCCACTTATTGTAAAAGTGTTCCTGGATTTCACCCGAGTGGCGACTCCATTCTCCAATCAAAGCCCGTCAAAAGGCCCAAGTTATACTCCTAATGGGCCCTGAGCCCATACAGTGTCATAGTTGCCAAACAGTTGGGCGCGCGCTGAACCCCGCCGCCAGCAGTGGCGACTCCACTGGGGATAGAGAAACTGATTCTAGTGTTTTGTATTTTATTATTTTTAATTATCTAATTATTCCTTCTGCATTTGCATTCACTACGTCATTTTCACATACTGTGCATACAATCCCGAATAACCCGACAATAGTTATTACTCTGCTGCCTATGTTTCACTCAAACCTGGTGGTGGAGTATATAGCTATTGTCACTCACAATGCAGTACAATTGAGTATGTCGTTTGGACCCTTGAGTGAAAAGATAGAAAAAATATATAATAGACTGTGGGAGCCTTCGACTTTACCCAAGACTCAGCCCATGTAATATCTTAGTAACTATCCTTAGGTTTTCCCTCTAATGCATGTGTTCTATTGCCATATAGTAATCTCATTCATAGAACCCCAAGCCCGACAATTTGGATTGGACTTTTGTCCTTCTACCATGGCTTAGATTGGGCTTTTGTCCTTCTACTATAGTTTAGATTGGGCTTCTGTCCTTCTACCGTGGCCCGTTATATTGGACTTTTAATATTATGGGAGAGATGTACTACTTGTTTGTTCCATTTCGATAGCTTATACATGTACATCGATTTTATTATTCCCTGCTGATAATTAAAACTCAGACCAAAAATCCTAGGACAAGTAACTCGCCTTGAAAATGTGTGTGGGAGAAATAAGGTCGGAAGGTTATTTATTTGAGACCCTACATGTGATTATTTATATATTTGTTTATTAATTTTGTTAAAACCCTGCATATCATGCATACACATCATGCATATTTCTAATCCCTTATTTTGTAAAAATAAATCCTCTACCCTCTGTCTAGACAAGCACTCGCAAAGGTCGACTGATTAAAGCTACACCAATTAAAATCACTTCGCAGACCGAGACCACACCAATGGCTAATAACCTTGACTTGGAAGAGTGGAAGAGATAATTAAAAGAGGAGATCACTACTAATGTCAAAAACATTATCGGGGAAACTATGGGGGAAATGCTTCAGGCCAATAAAGGCAAACAGCCGATTGACTTAGATGAGGGTGAGACTACAAATGGAAGACCTAAGGATGGAGATAATGAGTTAGAAGTTACACTGCCTGAGCCTCCTAAGCAAGGGTTTCAATCTGCTAGAGATTCTAAGCAGCTAGAATGGGCTAAGGAGATGGAAAAAATGAAGTCTCAAATGCAGCTCCTAATCAAAGAAAAGGGGTTAGATGCCTCGAGGGACAATAGTGACATGGATTTCGACAACGAAGATCCTTTGCCAAAGAAATTCAAATTTCCTGACATGAAGAAGTACTCGGGCACTAAGGATCCCTATTTGCATTTGAGACAGTACATCACTTATATGAGAACAACTGGGCTAACCACACCCTAAATTGTGAAGCAGTTCTCGATGTCTCTTGAAGGGACACCGATCCACTGGTACTACTCTCTAGATCCATATGTGCAAGTAGACTAGAAAAAACTATGTGCCGCATTCGTGAAACAGTACGGTTTGAACTCCCAGATGGAGGTATCATTGAGGGATCTGTAAAACACCAAGCAAAGATTTAATGAATCTTTTTCTAGATGGAGGGGCAAGTTGGCATAGATGAGACATCGATCGGCCGAAGCAAACCAATTGATTATTTCTATTGAGGGATCTGCTCCACCACTAGCCAGGAAATTAAAAGATCTGGGGATCAGAAATTTTAAAGAACTCTACAGGTTCGGGGTGTAGAAAGAAGTAGATGTGACCCGAGAGAAGAAGTTTTTTAGAGGAAGAACTGGGGGCGAAGAGGGGCCGAGCAATAACGTCCAAATTAATGCTATTGGGTAACCCGGAGGTTTTTTAACCTTGGAAGACCCCCCTCAAAAGTCATTGAAAAGCTCATCGAAAATAGACTCTTCAACCCCTACCACCAAAGACCCTACTTCCCAATGCTAACCTAAAACTCTACTGCAAATACCACTAGGTCATCGGTCATGACACCGACCAATACACTCACCTTAACTATGAAATCTAAGACCTCATTGACTCCAGAAAAATAGTCGACCTAGAAACTAAAAAGCCAAACATACAAACAAACCCTCTGCCAAATTACCAAAACACCTCACCTCCGGATTAACAAGTTATGATGATCGGCACTGGTTTGACTGAAGACCAAGTGCTAAACTCCTTCATCAACCTTGAACCTACCCAACTTATCCAACCTGAAACCATCCATGAGAGGGGTCTATCTGTAAACATGATGGACATCTGGTCTTCTGACGAGGAAGATGCTAAAAAAGGGATTGATGTGTGGAAAGGTGAGAGACAATGAGAGGTTGAGTATGTAGCATCAACCGAGCAAAAAAGGAAAAAGAAAAAGGAACAATCAGTGGAAAAAGATGAACCCAGGGCCAAGCCTGAATCTAAAAAGAAGGAAAAACCAAAGAAGGAACTGCCTAAGAAAACAGTATCCAGCATCTTGGAGCTTTTGATGCAATCTAAGATCCATAGGGATGCTATGGTCCAGGTTCTATATGAGAGGATGCTGCCAATACAACTCCTTAATAGTTGGTTGGTTCCTTAATACAAAATCCTGAGGGAGCAATCATTTTCACTGATGAGGATCTACCGCTGGAGGGAAGAGACTATTATCGGGCATTATTCATCAAAGCCGAGATAAGGGAAAAGATGACATGTTATGTGATGGTTGACAATGGGTCAGCCATAAATGTCTATCCATTAAAGATACTGCCAAGGCTTAGTTTGACTGTTGCTAATTTACAGCCTACTGACATGGTAATCAAGGCATATGATGACACCAAAAGATCAGTAAAAGGCATATTCAAAGCTCTAGTCAAGACTGGGCCCATTGAAGCTTGGGTCATTCTTCACGTGATCGATATCCCGATCACTTTTACTATGCTGTTAGGAAGGCCCTAGTTCCATCCCCTAAGAGGAGTTCCTTCCACTCTCTATCAGAAGATCAACTTCCCACGTGAGGGGAAAGTAGTCACTATAGCAGTTGAAACCGAGGCAGCCATCGTAGCTTTGAAGTTGGCTCCTAAGGAGATCCCTCTGAATCCATGATTTAAGGTTTGTATGATTTATGAAGACTCCATGTAGGAGAAGGTGCTGAATATGATGAAAGGGATGAACTTCTTACCTGGGTTAGGACTAAGAATGAATCAGACTGGACCACCGGAATTTATAGAAGCTAAATTGCAGATCCAAAGTTATAGACTCAGCTATCACGGAGAGAAAGATGGGTCTGATAGTAAAGGAAAATGGACTCTCTGGGAAAGTTTTATGCGGGAAGGGAATTATAGTCCCTACGAAGGTGAGCCTGAGCCTCTACTTCTGAATGGGAAGAAGGTCCCTAAGTTTGAAATCTTTATGGACTATCTGGGTGAGAAGAACACGAATGAACCAGCACCAGAAGAACTGATAGTGGATGAAAAAGTTACTGTTGTCACCACGGAACTCACCGGGGGCAAGAAGGATGATATTGTTGAAAAGAAATCCAAAGGAAAGGGAATTACTACAGAGGGTGTGGAGGTTGCTGTAGGAGATGCTGGTCAGAGTAAGGATGCTACTGTAAACATGGAGACCTTCATCTAGATTTCCTTTATTGATACCTTTTTATGATGATTTTGATGTTTCCCTTGCTGAACTTTTTAAAGCTGATGATTTGTTCTTTTCTAAGGTTAATGTAATGAAATCTGACTTTGCTTACTTGTGTGATATCCTACCCAATGGTTATTCTTATTGTGATGATTATTTCATGCATATATTTGACATTAATTCTGTGTAAACCAAATAATTTAATTCAGTCACAATTGAAAATCCTAAAAATATATCAATTGCTTCTGATATTACTCCTGATGAGAGGAAAAAAATGAAAGAAATTTTAATAAAAAGACAGAAAGTATTCGCATAGGGCTATGAGGATATGCTAGGAATAGATCATGAGATTATGGAACATAAGATCCCTATGTACCCTCATGTAGCACCAGTCAAACAGAAAAGAAAAAGGTCGAGACTATAATGGGCACTCCCGATTAAGCAGTGGAAGGTGGGATTTCTTGAAGTGGTTGACGACACGAAATGGCTTACTAATATTATTCTGGTACCGAAGAAAGATGGAAAAGTGAGAATGTGTGTTGATTACTGGGACTTGAGTAGAGCCTATCCGAAAGATAACTTTCCCCTACCTCATATTGACACGATGATAGATAGTGCAGCTTTAAGTGCGATGTATTCCTTTATGGATGGGTTCTCCGAATACAATCAGATCAAGATGGCTGAGGCGGACAAGTTGAAAACCTCGTTCATCACTGAATGGGGGATTTATTATTACCTCGTGATGTCGTTTGGGCTAAAAAATATCGGGGCAACATACCAACGGATGGCCACAACACTGCTATATGACATGATCCACAAAGAGATTAAAGTATATGTGGATGATATAATGGTTAAGTCTCTAACCAGAGAGGGGCACTTTGAAGCCCTAGATAAGTTCTTGAGTAGGGCCGAAAGGTACAATCTAAGACTAAATCTGAAGAAGTGTGTGTTTGGGGTTGCTTCAGGGAAACCGTTGGGTCATATATTCAGCAGGAGGGGAATAGAAGTCAGTCCAGATAAAATAAAATCCATCAATGAGATATCAGCTCCTAAAATAGAGAAGGATGTAAGAGGATTTATAGGGCGTCTGCAGTATATCGGCCGGTTCATAGCTAGGTTGACAACTATATATGATTCGATATTTAAGCTGCTCCGAAAGAATCAACCAATGGTTTGGGATGACAAATGCTAGTAAGCCTTCGAGACCATCAAGAGGTATCTAATGAAGCCACCTATATTACAACCACCAAGGCCAGGAAAGCTGCTGATATTATACCTAGCCATTGAAAAGGAAGTCGTAGGGGCAATGCTGGCACAGGAGGATGAAAATGGAGTGGAACATACTGTGTACTATTTAAGTAAGAAGTTTCTGTCTTACGAGGTCAATTATAATTTGGTAGAAAAGACATGTCTGTCAGTCATGTGGGCAACTAAGAAGCTTTGACACTACTTCTAATCCTATGGGATTCGAGCAATATCAAAGCATGATCCTCTGAAATATCTCCAACAAACCCCTTCCCTCATAAGGAAGTTAGCCCGGTGGTTGGTATTGCTTACAGAATTTGACATTGAGTATCTGTCTAGGAAAGTGATTAAGGGAAGGGTGGTTGCTAACTTTTTGGCATAGAATCCTGTGGAGGACGATCGGGAATAGAAGCTGGAATTCCCTGATGAGTATCTGGAAGCCATCAAAGTGTAGGAATGGCGTATGTACTTTACGATGCAGTTAATAATAAAGGGGCAGGTGTAGGGGTAATTTTGATCACTCCTAAAGGTGAAATAATTCCCATGACAAAAAGGCTAGAGTTTGAAGTAACCAATAATCAGGCAGAATATGAGGCGTGTATATTTAGGTTGGAGGCCTTACGAAATGTGGGGATAGATGAGATAATAGTTTACAGGGACTCAATATTAGTAGTGAAGCAGGCCTCCAAAGAATGGGAAGTCAAAGAAGATAAATTGAGACTTTATATGGATTATTTGGCCACTATTACTCTCTCGTTTAGCCGATGTAGATTTGTGCATTTACCTCAAGATGAAAATCAAGTTGCAGATGCTCTGGCTATAGTAGCCTCGATGTGGGAAGGTAGCGCGCGAACCCCAGTTAAACCTTTGATTTTAGTAAAGTCTAAGAATTCATGCTATGAGGAGGTGAAAATAATATCTATAGGCCCACAAGAGAAGCCATAGTTTTACAACTTGCAGAGGTATCTCGAGATTGGCCAGTTTCTTGAGGATGCAGATAAGAGGGAAAAGGTGTCCTTGAAGATGTTTTCTAGACAGTTTATCAGTTATAATGGTATACTATACAAGAGAATGCCAACCGGGGTGCACTTACGATGTGTGAATAAGGAAGAAGCTTAGGGAATTATAGAGACAGTGCATACAAGTATTTGTAGGCCCCACATAAACAGGATAGTTCTAGCTAAGAAGATAACTCGACAGGGGTACTTTTGGTTGACTATGGAGTCAGTTATGTCAAGTTCATGAAAAAGTGCCATGATTGTCAAGCTTTTGGGGATGTTAGTCATCTGTCCTTGATGAAGCTTTAGGGGTTAACATCCCCGTGGCCTTTTACATATTGGGAAATTGATATAATAAGAGAAATAAGGCTGACTGTATTAAACCGACATCGGTACATTATAGTGGCAGTGGATGACTTCTCCAAGTGGGTTGAGGCTGAGTCGTACACTTCGGTCGGATCAAAGTAGATGGAAAAGTTTATAGAAAAGAATATAATCTACAGATATAGGTTACCACACCATATTGTGACTGATAATAGGGTTCAGTTCCAATCAGAGACTGCTGCATTACTCCAGCATTATAAGATAGAGCACCACCGGTCATTTCCTTATCGTCCTCAGGCTAATGGCGCAGTTGAGGCTATAAATAAGAACATCAAGAGGATCCTGGCTAAGATGATAGAAGGTTACAGGGACTAGTCCGAGTATTTACAGTTTGTATTATAGGGGTATCGGATAACCATAAGAATGTCTACTAGGGTTACGCCTTATTCATTGGCATATGGATGTTAGGCGGTACTGCCAGTAGAAGTGGAGATCTAATCCTTGAGGGTTTTACTAGAAATAAAAATACCCGAATAGCAGTGGGTGGAAAGTAGGCTAGCACAGTTGACGTTGATGGATGAAAAGAGATTAAAAATAATATATCATATGCAGCTGTATCAGAAGAGAATCGCTAGGGCTTACAACAAGAAAATCAAGCTGGGAAAAATAAAGGAAGGTGATCTGGTGCTGAAACACACGAAACTGCTTCTTACTGATCCAAGGGGAAAATTCAAGCTGAACTGGGATGGGCCTTATCTTGTGAAGAAAATATTCTCAAAAGTTCAGGCATTTTGTCTGATTTGAAAGAAAATGAGTTTAGAAGTCCCATCAACCTGGATAAGCTCAAGAAATATTTTTTGTAAAACTCCTGCTAAGTCAAAAACTCCACAAAGGGACAACCTAAGCAAAAGTTAAGGATCAATAAAAGGAGAGGAAGTGCTAGGACCGGCATCCGAGGCCCTCCGAGGTGGGGGATGGAAAGAAATAGGCCTAGCATTAATGACAGAAGAATAGACCCGAGCCCATAAAGCAGGGCACTCATCAGAAGGTGGGGATCTGATTTGGGGACAGGTGCCCTTAAGACGAAGCTGTAAAAGGAAGTCATGAGGGCGCAGCCAAATCATAAGATCAAAATGGAAAAAAACATGTAAATCACACCTGAGTGACAAGATTGGGTAAGGGAAGCACATGTAGCAACTGCTCTCAGACGAAGTTCCTATAGACGTGAGGCTATTATGGCGCTACTCAGTTTATAGCAGGGGTCCCTCTCAAGACCCGTGCCAGGTCGTCGCCCACCAGCAAATGTGCCCAGAATATGGCAGGAGGGGCCATAGGCTCACGTCTCTGACTGGGACCGAAAGTCCACTCCAGAATGCACTCCCCCAGGAAGTACACCCTCTGAAAAGGTCCCACAAGAAGGATCCTCCTATCAGCCAATGGTCCGGAGCAAACCATGGAATCAGACCAGCCCTCCTCGTCCCCCTATGGCATCCTCGTGACCTGACTAAAGGCAAAGATGTGCAAGGTAAGTTGAAGCTCTATATTGTGTTAATAAAATACTAACTTTCTTTATTTCTTATTGCAGATTTTCCTCACCCCAAGGAAGACTGCTGAGAAAGGTCCGGTGAAGATGAACCTGGGACATCTCCCACCGCCCAGTCCGGCTAGTGCCCCACCGGCTCAAAGTAGGGAAAACCAGGGCTGTGGACATCACTCCTCGGATGAGTCCCATCTCTAAGCCCCAGACCCGTATAAGTCAAAACAAGCAAATGGGTCATGATAAAGGACACACAAAATAAGAGATGAAAGAAAAGGGAATGATAAGAAACATACATGTGTGGCATGCCAGAAGCCACAGAATCAGCGAGCTCCTCGAACGAACTCATCCATGCCCCAATACAGATAAGCAAGGGCAGCAGAACCCTGGTCAAAAGTGTGGATAAGATCTATGTCTCTGAGGGCCATTATAAATACCAGATCAGCTGAGCTGGAAGCATCACAGAAAAAGGGCAGTTCCCAACAGATAGAAGATAAAGGCCCGGACCACCTGATCAACCTGTCGCAGGGTAATGATGTCCGCTGCTGCTATACCAGAGTAATAGGCACAGATCGAGTCAAGCTTTACTGTGTAGGTCCCCTTTATGGCGGGAACCATGCCAAGCAAGTGCTTAATATAGCCGACGTGTGTAGGGGTCATCAGCTCTAAGCATCTATCAAATGGTACTAGATCCCCGGCACACGCCACGCCTGTGATGGTAGCAAAGGCAACCGAATCTAATGTAAGCTAGCCGACAGGCAGGTGAAAGGTATGGATGGTGTCCATCCGCCGCTCCATCAATGCATGAAGGCCGTTGAGGTCGTGGTGACCTACAATGGTGAGGAGTGCCAGAATGAAAGGCTCGAAGCCTGTCTCACGAATCCTATTCTGAACCACGCCCGATAGCTTACCATACCACTCTCGGGAACTGGTAGCATTACCAGCACCTTTCAGCTCGTGTTGGTCAAACTGTAGAGGGTATTAGATTAACTTTTAATCAAAATAAAATAAAAAAAAATGAACCGAATTACGGCCCCCACCTTGCAGAGGCGCATGGCCCTGCATAGAGGTGCTGCCTCCGCACAGAGGTACTGCCTCCACGAAGCGAGGGCGTGCGCCTCCGCGAGGTGAAGGCGCAAGGCCCCTGGTATAGAGAATCATGCCTTCGCACTGTGGAGGAGCCTACTACGAGTAGAGGCGCTGCCTCTATAGCTCGGGGAGCAAAATGGTTCTAATAAAAAATCATGAATTTTAATCTAGTTTTCTAGCAATTTTTGGTAGATTACGCATGTATACACTTAATGTTAACTAACCTAATCCTATTTTTTAATAAAAAGTGGGAGAAAAAAATGACTAACCTCTCCTGAAGCTCAAGAACAGATGTGAAAGGAGAGGGAATCCATCAATGGCACGTCTCTGTCGCACTCCAATCCAAAACAACATAGTGCCCGAGCCTCTAGAGCAACTGCAGGCTAGGTAGGAAGGGGAGGTGTGTGATCGTTTACTGGATCCATAGTGAAACAAAGGAGAGAGGAAAAGAGGCGCGAAAGAAAGAAGGAAATGAAGAAATGAATTCAAATTTGAAATGTATATATAGATTTAGAAAATTGCCAAAAAGGTCCTTGGAAGGAAAATTCCCAAATGGTACCTAAAGTTTCAAATGTCAACTAACATGTTGGAATTGAGTTTTGAATTTGTAGATTGCAATAAGTAGGGATGCGAAGCATCAAAATTTGAGCCTCTCGGGTTGTACCCTGAGAACGACGACACAAGAAAATTTAAAGCCTCTTGATTTTGAACATCAAATATGATGTTGATAAAGTTAAACCTCTCGAGTTGTACCTCGAGGATGACGGTATAAGGAGTATAGCCTCTTGATTCAGAATATCAAGGCAGATGGCAACAAATAATGGAACCTCTCGGGTTGTACCCCGAGAATAACGATATGAGAATTAAAACCTCTTGATTCAGGACATCAAGGCTGATGGTATAGAAATTGAATGGCAATTCGAAGAGTATCCTTTTGACATTTTTTATTTGCATTTTGATTTTTGAAAAAACTAAATTTAAAATTGTGTTTAAATGGTTTTTTAAAAATTAAGTGGGCAAACTGTGGACACATAGTTTAACTAGCCCATTAAAAAAAGCTCAATGATGAAAGATAACATGTAAGCCCAACTTGCCAAGGAACCCAGTTCAGGGCCACTAGTGAAAAATCCAAAATTCTAATCTGAGCCTAATGAACCGAACCTAATGAATTGAGCCCAGCGAGCCGACCAAGATGTCCTGAAGGCCCAGAGGCGCGTGCCTCCCCACGCGGAGGCACCGCCCCCCTACTCGGAGGCCCTGCCTCCCCATGCGGGGGCACTGCCCCTTCGATGTGGCGCATGCCTCCCTTCCACGGAGGCATGCACCTGTGCAGAAGACAGGTGCATGACTGTCTTCAACCTTCGCCTGGCACCGCCTGATACCTTTTGAAAAGAAAAAGAGGGAAGAGAGGGGAGATAAAAAGAAGAGAGGGGCTTCTGGAGAAGGGGCTTGGCTGAGAACACAGAAAAAAAATAGAGAAAGAAAAAGAGAAAAAAAACTGAAACCAAAACATAAATCCAAGAAGAAAGGGGCCTGAATTCGGGATTCTAACAGCAAGAGGAGCTTTTCTGAATCAATATGAGGGCCTAAATATTTTCAGAACAAGCTTCATAGTAAAATTCTTTTCTTTTAAATTTGAGTCTGATTTTTATTTTCTTTCTTTTACTCTTTATTTCTGTTGTTATAACATATGATTTTGATTTATTTAATGATTTAAGTCATTTGTTATTATTTCCTACTACATTAGTTAAGAAATTGGGTTGCCTAAATGCTATAAATGTGAAAAAATCAGCCTCTGCCAGACTAACCAGAGGGCTCTCACCTTCGCGCGTAGGAGGGTGCCACCCTCCCACGTGGAGGCGCCACCCTCCCCCCGCAGAGACGCGCGTCTCCGTAAAACAAAACCTCCGCCTTTGAAAATTGGACTAGAATTTTGAATTTATAACCATTAATGGGGGGCGCCGCCTCCCCTCTCGGAGGCACGAGCCTCCGTGGACCAGACCAGACCACACAGATCCTTTTTTTGTTTCTTTTTTTATTTATTAGTTATTTTTTTCTGTTTGGTAATTATTTACGATTGGGATAATTGTTTTGAATAATATTTTATATTATTTTCCCAGTAATTTTATTTATTTAGTATGCATGATTTAAATTTTTACCAAAATGCTATTTGCTAATTTAATTAGGTTGTTTGGTAGTTTTGAAATATTTGTGATTAATGTAGATTTAATTTTTTTATAGTTGATTCAACTAGAATTTAATTATTTATCTTTATTTTGCACTAATCTTTCCAAATATTTTGTAGGTTGTATATTATTTTGGGAGATTTAACTCGTAATTGGTATTGCAGGTGATGAGTGTGAAAAACACATGTTTTAAGCACTCCATTCTATTGCATTTTAGTTTCTTTTAGTTGCATTAGTTAGTTACTTTGTAGTTAATTTAGTTAGTTTAATTGTTTTATCTTAATTAATAGTATTTATTTGTTTT
>CATIWO010136172.1:0-14114 GCA_949673435.1 Macaranga tanarius | reverse complement strand
CATATACATATATATATATATTATTAATTTAATACTTTAATTAATATCTCATATTAATTAAGTATAAATTAATAATTAAACCCTTGGTTGAATTAGATTTCATGATATGCTAGAATCATTGCTTAAAGCATAAATCTAATTCTATTAATCTTAATTAATTGATTAAACACTTTAATTAATAATTAGATTAATATTGATGATGAATTAGTGAAACTCTTTTAGGTGTGACTTACTAGGTTCATGTCTAATTAGCAATGAGTTGATAATATCAACACTTGATATTATTTAAAATACCTTTCAAGTCTAAATGTGAAAATCTCAATTATACACATTTAGTTCTCATAAGTTGTGAATGACCTTTAGCATCGATATCACAACTACCCAATTAGAAATGAATGCATGTATTAATTTACACGAACCCTTTGGTCATAATTACCGTGCACTAAAATCCCTTCATTAGAAGATCTTGATAGAGCCTAGAGTCAAGATTTAGTCAAACTCTAATAGCTTTATCAGATGACCTAATCTCAAGTTCTATTTTTGATAAAATATAACGAATACTAGAAACACCTTTCTAGTACCGAAACTCTTTCAGAATGTCATGTTTATCCTGGCCAAGAACTTATTCATCAAGAATAAACTAAGATAGCATAGGATCTTATCCCAGTTCACTCCAAGCAATGAATCTCATCTTGGTCGAACACTCATAACTACATTTAACCAACTAGAGCCACCACATGCCATATACCAATGTGTGAATAACACAAGTATGTAAGCGATAACAAACCCTAACCACATAAATGTGGATGACCATGTTGCCTCAGGTCAAAAGACTATATGCATCGTTATGACCTAGATTATGATCATTGACTATAAGTGGATGTACTAAATAAATTTGTCACTCATATTATCAACTCTTGATAATAAATTTATTTAACATTATGCTAATTAATTAATACTCAAATAAATAAACATTTTATTTAAATGAATATTTTATTGGCATATGGGATAATTTACAATGTCAAAATATATGATTGGCCTCTAGGGCATACCACCTATAATAACACTTATCACCTCAATAATAGTATTAGAGCTTTCATGGTGTTTAAGGGGTTTAATTTTATTTTATTTTTTAAAAAAGAGTAACCAGACATGAAGAAAAAGAGAAAGAAAGTTGTTTAGCATTTTTCTATTATTCTAATTTTATGTATATTCTATCAAATTAGTGTTCTCAATTTTGAAAAAAGTTTTCTTCGCTCCTCTCAAGTTGAAAATAAAAGAAGTATTAGTTTTCACATTTGATGTGCTTTATTTCAATAAACAAAATAGAGAGTTGTGTTTTCTACAAAAATTAATTTTCAAAACTTACACAAATGTTAAGGGACCTCAAGTCCATAAACTAAAATATTATTTGAAGGACCTCAGTGTGTCCTAAAGTTGCAAGTTGTTAAAAATTATAAGGGACCTTCAAGTCCATATACTAAATGTTGTTTGAGTTCTTGTTAAAGGACATGGGTATATCCAAAGACAAGCAAAAATAAATATTAAAGAAGTTGAACAAGTCTATAAACTAAAATTAAAAGAAGACCAATATGTATATAAACTGAAATTGAAAGAAGACCAGCAAATTTCTAAACTGAATTTGTTTGAAAGAATACTAACAAGTCTCTAAACTGAATTTGTTTGAAGAGGACCAACATACCTCTAAACTAAAAATGATTTCGTTATTGAATGGCCATGAGCCACCTTGAAAGAATTCAAAGAAATTGTTACTCTCTTAATTGAGAATCGATACCAAGGAGGAGTTCTTAGTCGATAAGGGTTAGCACCATGAAAAAAAAAAAAAGAATTGTGGATGTTCTAAAGAGCTGTCGATTACATAAGAATAAAATCCTTGGAAGAAATAAGCTCAAAGATGAAAAGTTGATGTCTCAAGCCAAGTTTTAAGGAGTTTTAAAACTAGTGAGACTTATCTTGGTAGTTGAAAATTTTAGTTTATTTAACTAGTTTAGTTAGTGATGAACATGTAGGTATGGACCGTATGGTTGTAAATGTGGTTCTTATTTAATTGTACAAATAAGTAATGTGCACCATGCTAGGAGGTATTGATGTCAGTTTACAACATGGTTTTTACTTTTACTTTAATTTATAATGTTGCTGCTATATACACAGTAGCTTTGTTAATGAAATGTATGTTAGTTCAAGATAATTTTTTGTTCTTATTTATTTTCTTAGCTCTCACCATCATAACACCTATATTTTTAAGAAATGATCACCATATCTATTTTTACATTTTTTCTTTCCTTCGATTTTGTGCTACATATATTCTTTTTGTTATTGTTGTTGTTTTCTTCTTTTTTTTTTTTTAATATTTGGGTCTTGGAAGGTGGTGATGTAGATTTGGTTTTGAGAGTTAGAGTGCAAATGGGAAATTAATGTTAAATTTGATTCCATTCTTGCATTATAGTTTATATATTGACATATTTATTATTCGAGCATAATATAATATGGGCCTAAAATTATTTATATAAGTTATTATACTGCCCAATATTTAAATTTGAAATATAAAAATGAATTAGTAGAGAAGTTTTCAACTTTAAATTTTTAAAGCCGAATTCAATTTATTATTACCAGTATTTTAATGCCAAATTTAGTTTACTCCAAAAAAGAAATGAAATAGTGTTGGATCAAATGCACTTGTATTTGCTTGTAAGTAAAAATTTACAAGCCATCATTCCAAGTAAGCTAGGCTTTACCAATTTATGGGAAAAGGAAAACTTTTTCCCTTTTTGTGTTAAATTAAAAAGATTTTACCAATTTGTAGTGAAAAAATAAAAACATAAAAAAATAAAAGGTTTATTGCATTCTGCCAGTCAAAGTGGAAAAAATGCTATGGAACGAAAGTCCCTTGCACCATTTTGTCACTTTGATTGATGAAATGGTGTTGATATTTTTTTTAAAATAAAAATTCATCCCACCAATACAATTAGGGGAATGGTCTTTAAAAAAAAGCTATAATAACTTTAAAAGAGAACGTTGTAGTTGACAAGGAAGATTACATTGCCTTACGTAGGTTTGATGTACATTAGATAGGTATAGTAGATATACATAAATAAGTTAATAGTAAGTGTGAAACTAATACACAGAAGTGTTCTCTAGATGGCACCAGTAGAGCTTAGTACTCATTAAGCTAAAAAAGCAAGTAGGCATATATGATATATAGTATCTACCCTCCTCCTCAAATCAAACATAGAAGTTGAATACCAAAGTCAAGTTTTCTTTCCCATTCCAAATCTTTTCTACCCATTTTGTTCCTCATTTATGGCATCTGAATGAAGAAACCACAACATTAGAGAAGCTGTAAGTTAGATCAACACCAATATTGAGTCTTTACAACTAAATGATGCAACAAGTTTAAAAATACCTAAATTAAGAGATCAACTAGTACGTAAAATTTTAGTTGACAAAAAATACACAACTTATATTATCTATAATATTCTAGCTCAGATTTGGTCTTTTGAAGCATCATTCTAGGTGCAGGAGCTAAAAATGCCAAATTATTTTTTATTCAAATTTGATACTCTAGAAAGATCAAAGGAGAGTCCAAGCAGGATCCCCATGGTCCATCAATAGATATATTATTTTTTAAAAAGATATGGATCCTCATCTTACCCTAGAAGAGATGGATTTCTCTACTGAACAGATATGGGTACAGATACATGGATTACATCTTATTTAGTTAACAAGACACAATGCTGAGAACATTGCCACAAGTTTATTTATAGGTTTAATATCAGCTGAGGAATGTATGTTTACATATAAGAATTGGGAGCCATTTATGTATATAAGAATTCTGGTGGATATGAAAAAGCCATTACCTAAAGGGTTTATAAATTGCAGAGAAACTAAAGAGCAATAGATGGTCTTCTAATATGAACGACTCACATCTATCTGTTACCTTTGTGGTTTCTTCGACCATCAAACTACTTAGCGCAAGGTATTAAAATGTAAGAGGAAATATATTATAGAGTTCAACACAACTTAGCTTACGGTCCATGGATCCGAGCTATTCCATCAAAAAAGTTTTCAAATAGTATGAATATATACTGGAATAAAGAAGCTGGACACAACCTTATTCCAATGAACACAATGCTCTAAATTTAAAACCAAAAGGGAAGATCTGCTAGAAGTTCTCTACACGTGCTAGAGGGAGCGAGTAGGATAGGAAAGTTGATAAAAATATCCAAGACCTATGAGAAACAACAACTTATCTAACACTATGCATGGATGGAATAGAAGGGGAGGGGAAGGGAAGGGAAGGGAAGGGAATATAAAGGGAATCAAGTACATATGTTATTTGGATAGTAGAAGGGAATTGAAGGAGAATTATTCCTCTTCATTCCCCTTATAGGAGGGGAAATTGATTACACTCCAAATTAGGGTGCAAAAAATTTCAACTCCAAAACACATTATAATTTTAAATTATATATATTTTTTAAATATTTCTCCTTATTTCCCATTCTTTTCCCCTTATTAAGTTACCAAATACCACATCATTTATAATTTTTATTCCATTTCCTTCCCTTCCCTTCCCTTCCCTTCCCTTTCATTCTCTTTAAAAAATCTTCCATTCCCTTCCCCCTCTAGTTGCCATGCATAGTGTAAATATCCTATCATAAAAGCAACTTTATCTCAACTACAAGCCCTATCTCTCGAAAAGACCATGCCGCCATTTTAGAAGGGTTTATATATAGAGGGCGATAAAGCAGAAGAAGCATGCTCTTTGATAGTTAATAAGAGGAGAGACAACTCTAATTAACAAAATCCATTCACCTATGGACTAGACCAAAACCAGTAAGAACTAAGTGGTTGAGAGCTTAGAGAAGAAAGATCAAGCTCTACAACCTAAGAACGATGAAGAGAACCCGAAGTCCAAGAGAGCTAGAGTAGATTTCAACGTTCAAATAGGGCCTTAAACTCTTCAAAGTCTAATGGGCCCGATAGACAAAACTGAGATATCACCAAAGAAGCCCAAACTAAGAAAGTTCAAACTCAAAGAGTTGGCCAAAGCTCGTGAGACAAAAGTTCAAGCTAATCTTTTGCGGTATAAGAATCTAAAGTTCAAGAATTTGAGAACAAAAAAGTGCAGAGGAACTTTTTAACTCCAAATTAGTCTCCTAAATAGACCAAAAAGGAGTTAAAGTAATTAATCTCTAGGTTTTTTTTTTTTTTGGTCTCTACTCCTTCATCTTGTTATCTAAGGTAGAAGTAGTAGCATAATTGGTTAGATTTTAGTTTTTATTTTGTTTCCAGATTTATATATATTTATTACTTCCAACAGCTAGTAACAAGCAAAAGATGTGACTATAAGTGGTTTTCTTTATCATGATTTCTCTGATGGGTAATTTCTTAGTTATTCTCTTTTCAAATTCCATTACTCTAGGTGTAAGGATCCTCTTTCTCCTTGTTTCTAGTTTGGTTAATGAAATCACAGATTAAAAAAAAAAGCTAATGCACAGCAAAGTAACAAACTAATTATAGTATATCCTTATCAAACTTACATTAGCCCATTCAACAAGGATAAGGAAAAACAATTTTTTTCTTCTTTAATAGTTAGTAAAAATTTTCTTCTTTAATAGGTGGTTTAATTGATCCAATGTTAGTAAAATTTTTTATAGTTTATAATAATAATAATAATAATAATAATAATAATAATAATAATAATAATAATATCAAATATAAATATTAAAAAATAAATTATTATTATTATTATTGTTATAAAAAATTATTAAAATATTATAATGTACATGTGAAAGTAATGAACTTACATGCAAAACTCCATGCAAAAATATATTATAGAAAAAAAAAATGATACTCAATTCTACGACTTTAAGTGGTGGAATGTCATAAAAAAAGAAGTTCCACCAATCCCTCATTTTGACTGACAGAATTATCATTCCGTCACTTTTAAGTGGCAGAATAAAACTTCAATAGTCACTTATGCCAAAATTACCACAAAAATGGTATTTTTTTTTCAAATCACCATAAAAATGAAATTCTTAGAAATAATACCATAAAAAAGAATTTTTTTTTTTATATTTTACCACAAATTGATAAAAAGCCCAAGTAAACCACTATTTTTATCAATGTTTATATACGCACCCTTATAGGAGTTAAGATATGTTTTTATATATTTACATGTTGTATGCATATAAGAGTATGGAATAAAAGTGTGACGACATAATGATTAACGAGAACAGAGAAAAAGATGGAGAAACCAATTATTAGTAAAATCTCCCAAGATTGTAATTAGGAATTGAAAATTGAATAATTAAAAGGATAGAATGATTGAAAGAAGAAATAGCAACTTGCGACAACACAGTGCTGTTGCAAGTTCCTACATTGCCATTTCTGCCCCCATGATACAGGGGTAGATTTTTTTTTTTTAAGTAAATGTAGCAACTAGCCACGGCACTGTAGCCCTCGCAAGTTGCTACATAAGGAATTATCCAAGAAGAAAAGTATTTATGTAGCCTTCAACGTTTTTCTTTCTTTTAGGAACCCAACCACGCAAAGAATCTATCTTTTCTTTGTACTTCTCATTAATGGATTCATCATCATAGTAGCAGCCACATTCTTATTGTTGTGTCTTAGCAATATCTTTTACTTACCATCTTTCACTACGTCCTTGTTTACCATTTTTCACTATGGCCGATGCTGTAGTTTCCGTTGTGTTGGAGCAACTGAGCTCATTTACCGTGCGGGAGATTGAACAAGAGGTGAAACTTGTTGCGGGTGTCAAGAAAGAAATCAAAAAGCTCGAAATCAATCTGAAGGCGATCCGTGCTGTTCTTGCTGATGCAGAAGAAAGACAGCTCAAGGAGAACTCTGTCAGAGAGTGGTTACACAGGCTCAAAGCTGTATCCTTCGACATGGATGATGTCCTGGACGAGTGGAGCACTGCACTTCTGAAATCACAGGTTGAGGGAGATGATCATGATTCTGCTCCTAAGCCTAACAAGAGCAAGGTACTTTCCCTCATTCGCTCCTCTTGCTTTTGTTGTAAGGAAGTGTCTCTGCGTCGTGACATTGCCTGAAAAATTAAAGAATTGGATGAAATCTTGATTGATATCAAGAATCAAAAAGATATGTTCAGCTTCGACGTTGGTAAGGGCACCACCAAACAAGCTGAACGTCAAATAACTACCTCTCTTATTGATATAACAGAGGTGCGTAGTAGAAAGCAGGAAAAAGATACGTTAGTGAACATATTATTGAGCAACAGCAGCCAAAGCCAAACCATTCCTACAGTGTCTGTGCTAGGAATGGGAGGGATCGGGAAGACAACTGTTGCCCAGTTAGCTTTCAATGATGATAAAGTGAAAGCTTATTTCAAGCCGACAATTTGGGTGTGTGTTTCGAAACCATTTGAGTCCATGCGGATTGCCAAGGCAATCCTTGAATCTCTTTTGGACTCTGTTGCTGCCCAAAGATTCGGCGAAGTGGAAACTATTGTACGCAAAATTAAAGAAAGAATTAGAGGAAAGAGATTTCTGCTTGTGCTGGATGATATGTGGGAAGATGGTCCTGACCACTGGAGGCAATTATTAAAACATTCTCTCTTGGGTGGTTTGCCAGGAAGTAAAATTTTGGTGACCACTCGTAGTGAGATTGTAGTAAGGAACATGGGTTGCGCGAGAAATAACATAGTGCAGATAGGCAAATTGCCCCTGGAGGAATGTTGGTCAATATTCAGCCACTTTGCACTCTTTGAAAGAGATGAAGAAAATCGAGGGCAATTAGAAACTATTGGCTGGGACATAGTTAAGAAGTGCGATGGTTTGCCTCTTGCTGCAAAGGCTCTAGGAAGTCTTTGTTGTGCGAAAGATTCAGTGCAGGAATGGAGGAATGTGTTGAACAGTGAGCTATGGGAGCTACCAGGGATATGGGAAGCTCAAACTGGTCTAGCCTCGTTATGGTTGAGCTACTATGATTTGCCTCCAGAATTGAAACAATGTTTCTCATATTGTGCCATCTTCCCTGAGGATCACCGGATAGACAAAAGAAAGTTAATTCAGATGTGGATGGCTCAAGGTTATCTTGGAGCAGGTTCGACTAAAAAAGACATGGAGACATATGGCGTCCAAAGTTTAGCTAGGCGTTTTTTCCTCCAAGATATATGGAAAAAGTCCCCATTGGAAACGGTATGTAAGATGCATGACATAATGCGGGATTTTACACATTATGTTAGAAAGGATTGTTTTACCATGGAAATTAACAATTTAGAAGAGCCAACGTTGGAGCAGTCTTTATGTAGAGAAGGGCATCATTTGAGGGTAGCGCTTAGTAAAGAGACTCCATTCCCTTTGGACACCATTTGCAGGTTAACAAATCTGCGTACCCTTTGGTTTCAATCCAATGGTAACAAGAATATTGGAGCAGGCTTGTCTAATGTGTTTGAGAAAATGACTAGTTTGAGGTCCTTGATCCTGCAAAAGTGCGACATTGAAGAAATCCCATCCTCTATAGGTAAGTTAATACACTTGAGGCAGCTTGACTTGTCCGAAAATGAGAGATTGAAAAAGTTGCCTAAGAATGTGTGCGAATTATATAATCTGCAAACTTTAGATGTTACTAGGTGCACACAAATACAACTGCCACAGAGAATGGAAAAACTAATCAACCTGAGGCATCTGCGCAATCATGTAACTCGCTTCTTACCCAAAGTTATTGGGGCACTAACTAGTCTCAGGACGTTAATGGAGTTCATCGTCCGCCGTGATGCTGAAACTGCAGCAACTTCTGCTTCTCTTGGAGATCTGAAAAGCTTGAACCAGCTTCAGGGATCGCCTTGGATAAGGGGGTTGGAAAATGTGCAAAATGTAGGTGAAGCTAGGGAAGCCCAACTCAACAAAAAGACCCAAATCACGGAATTGGTTTTGTATTTTGGGGCAGAGCAAACAGAGTGGAGAAAAAATCACGACCAAGAATTAATTCAAGGCCTAGAGCCTCCTCCAAAAGTGGAGGAACTACAGCTGTTCAACTATCAAGGCATCACATTTCCTCCCAATCTGTTGATGTCATTGAACAATCTGAGGAGGCTGAAACTGAAGCATGCAAAATGTGAGCATTTACCAAGTTCGCTGTGGAAGTTGCCATCCCTTGAGTCGCTTGAATTGAAAGAGATGGAAGGTATAAATAGAGTTGAGCTCGTTGGAACTGCTCATCAGGCAGAGATTTCTTCATTGGCGGCAGTTGTTTCCTTCCCCAAACTGAAGGAACTAATCTTCTCTCGCGTGCCTAATTGGGAAGATTGGGATAATATGACGATGACCAATTTGGATACTGCCATTATGCCATGTCTTCGCACTTTGATTATTAGTGAATGCCCAAAGTTGAAGGCATTCCCAGACTATATTCTTCAGCTGACAACATTAGAGAAAATGGAAATCTATGAGTGCCCCATTCTAAAGGAACATCACAAGCAGCAGCTGGAGAGTGAAGAGAATTGGCCCAATTGTTATATCTCCTTTTCACCGATGGGTATGTTTCAAAGAGAACTCAGGTAATTATTATTATTATTATTGTTGTTGTTATTGCTTTTTTTTTTTTTTTTTGAAATAATTATTATTATTGTTATTATACTTTAAAAGCTTACTTTTAATATGAAATAGAAAAATGTTTGTTGTCGCAATCCGCACTGTAAATAGTCACATACTCACATTGCGGATTGTTAAAATTATAATACTGCCCCTTCCATTGAAATGATTATGTGATGAGAAAAATGGCAATTTAAAAAAAAAAATTGTCTTGTCCTAGTGTTTTGATGTCGCAACTAACACTGTTCAAATAGTTATATATTTCATATCAAACTTCTAGATACAAAATTGTTTGTTACCATTTTTCCAATTCAGTTTTCATATCACTTTTTTTTTTAACAATGCACTTTTTTTTTACAGGGATTCAGTGAGGGGAGTAAATTTGCAATTAGATTTTCCGTTTTTTCCTTGGTGATGTATTATGCTAAAAAAAAAAGTTGGTGATGTATTTACTCTGATTATAGTTCATTGAAGCATTTATACTGTTGTTATATATTAAGGAACAAAAGCAAACTATAAGACAATTTTAATATTTCTTTTCAAATGAATTAAAATCTGGAATAGCTCAATTACTCATGAAAAGGCTGGCTGAATTGAACTGCCATTGTTTTAGTTTGATGAACGATATGCAGATAATGTAAAGAAGTGAGGGAAAAAAAATGCAAAGACCATCAAAGACTCAGCAATGCTGCAGAACTGAGCTAAAAGATAAAATGATACTCCATATGAATGCAAGAAAGATAGCTCCCAAATATATAGCAATTATGACAGTTGACGCAATAGAAAATTTATAAATCAAACATCAAATGTAGAGGTTGTATTGACAATATAACTGATGCTGCAGTTGCCACCAATCAGTACTTCAATGATCAGCAAGAGAAAGTATCTGAATGACAATGACAAGGACGACTCAACTGGAGGGTGCAGTCCATTTTGATGAGGAGATAGTAGTGACCAAAACACTGGAACACAAATCCAATAGCATGTCATAAGAATAATGTTTAAGCTAATAATCTTTGTGCATAACCAACAATTGCAATGACATATGACTATGAATCTATTGAGTAAAGCTTGTGTTTGCTAAGAAGTATTACCAACTACGGAAAATTAAAGTACTTGATAATAAATTGGCATATGACCTGTCTAGTCTAAACTACTGCCATTGAATGTCATCATATGTGATGAATGTGCATTTTCCTCAAGACCTGTAAACATAAGAAAAAAACTAGGATGAGCCTGGGATCCTTGATCCACAGGTTCTTTGATGCTTAAGTCAAGAAAAAATCTATTCAAGTTGAGTTATTTAAGAGAAAATATGTACTTATATAAATACATGAGAGATATACCTAATCCAATTCGAATTAAAATTTTGAGTCATTTTTCCTTACCAATTGGGTCTCTATTTCCAAATAAAATACTGATTATATGTCCTCTCTAGAATCTGATTTTACTTGGGCTTGGGAATAAAGACCTTATTTTCCTAGGACTATCAATAGTCCCACCCCAATATTATCGAACATTCATGTTCGAATGTTGTTACCTTATGATTTTGTTACCACTAAGTTTGGTAATATACCAATTTTCTAGTACTCGTAAGACAGGTACTCGTTTTGTTCATGAACTACGATCCCCTAGATATTTGTTCCTTGAGGTAAAATTAGTCCTTCGAAACCCGAGTTTACCTTATTTACTACAAACATTGAAGTGTTCGTATCCATCAAGTTTGTGTCTACAAACTTCAGTGTTCGTATCCTTTTTTGCTACGAACCTGCGTGTTCGTGCCTTTATGAATTTCAGTGCTCGTAAGCTATGATCATTGAAAGATTCGTACTAACGAAGTCAATTCATCCAAGCATTATGTGGCCTCGTTATCTTATATTGAGGATCCGTGTTATTCGAACACGCTCTGAAACATACGAGTATCAATAAGTCTGTACTATTTGTATTATTTAGTTGATGGTTGTAACCTATACTCAAGTTGGTGACTCGTTAGCCCACGTATCTTTTTTTGAAATCTCTTTAACTGATGAAACTTTTCAACTTCCCGCATACCGTTTCATTTAGAGGTTCGTTTCCCCATTTCGTTATAGATGCTCGACTTCCTTACGAACATTGAAATGTCCGTAACTTAGCTTATTTTCTACGAACATTGAGATGTTTATAGCTAAGCTTATTCTCCTACAAATATTGATCAGATGTTCGAAGCTTAGTTTATTTTCTACGAACATTGAGATGTTCGTAGCTTAACTTATTTTCTATAAACATTGAGATGTTCGTAGCTTAGCTTATTTTCTACGAACATTGAGATATTCGTAGCTTAGCATATTTTCTACGAACATTGAGATGTTCGTAGCTTAGCATATTTTCCTACGAACATTAAGATGTTCGTAGCTTACCTTATTTTTTACGAACATTGAGATGTTCGTAGCTTAGCTTATTTTCTATGAACATTGAGATGTTCGTAGCTTAGTGTATTTTCCTATGAACATTGAGATGTTTATAGCTTAGCTTATTTTCTATGAACATTGAGATGTTCGTAGCTTAACTTATTTTCTATGAATATTGAGATGTTCATAGCTTAACTTATTTTCTACAAATATTAAAATGTTCGTAACTTAACTTATTTTGTACGAACATTGAGATGTTCGTAGCTTAGCTTATTTTCTACAAACATTGAGATGTTCGTAGCTTAGCGTATTTTCCTACGAATATTGAGATGTTCATAGCTTATCTTAACTTATTTTCTATGAACATTGAGATGTTCGTAGCTAAGCTTATTTTCCTGCAAACATTGAGATGTTTGTAGGTTAGCTTATTTTCTATGAACATTGAGATGTTCGTAGCTTAACTTATTTTCTACGAGCATTGAGATGTTCGTAGCTTAAATTATTTTCTTCAAACATTGAAATGTCCATAGCTTAACTTATTTTGTACAAACATTGAGATATTCGTAGCTTAGCTTATTTTCTGTGAACTTGAGTGTAACATACGTCATTCGGAAAGTACTGTTCATGCATAGTGATTTACATGACATGTGGCATAGAGTTATTAGTTGCATGTTTAGGGCATGTGCATTTTTGGTAGTAAGGATATTATTGTAGGAGCAGTTTGGACCTAGGTGTCAAAAATAGAAGTTGTGAATTTTTGGAGTAATTGTCCTAACTCATTAAGGGTGTGTAGAGAGGGTTTTGATATTTGTATATATATATAATATTATATTAATTTATTAAGAGATAAATATATTTTTATTAGTTGGTGAGTATTTAATGTTAGAAGACTTTGGTGGACAATTGGTAAATTTTGATTGGTGGGTTGTTTAGATGTATATCAAATTGTGTATGTATGTGTGGAGAGTGAAGAAAACGTAAAGAGAAGAAGAAGAGGGATTGTGAAGAATTTTGGTGAGATTTTGGGTGTTGTTCTAGCTAGCAATTTGGTGTCTTAGGAAGCCTTGGGAGGTCTCTTATACATTGAAGTTCCATTTTGTAAGATTTAATTGTGTTTTTATTAGTTGTAGTTGGGTTATTTTGGGTTGCATAATTCGGGTTCTATATGCTCTATTCTTCAATCTTGTTTTTTTTGCTATATCTAGAGTTGTGGTACTCCAAATTGAGTGTGGTTTGATGTTCTGGAAACTTCAGGGTGTCTAATACAACTCTTGTGTTTTAAGGAAGCCGAAATTATACGGTTTAGATTGAGTAATTCACCTTGACATTTTTGTGCTCAGTTGGCAACTCTGTTTTGCCCGATTTTAGTCAAAAATACATATTTAATTATATACATGTCCAAATTGAGAAATTCTAATTGAAATTTGTTATAGACTCATTTAGCTAGATTCAGTAACAATTTTATGATTTTTAGAATTATGTAGCATACATTGGGTCACATTGAACTTAGAGCTTAGAATGGCACTTAGTTGCATCTAGTTGAGTTTAGGGGTGAGCACGATTCGGGGGAATCCGGGGAAAAAAATCTTCAGTACCATACCATATTTCGGGGATTTTAAAAATAAAATCTCCAGTACTAGTACCATTTTTTGGTACGGTTCGATACGGGACTACTATAACACCCTCCAGGTACCACATACAAGTGTTACAATGACATAATAACATGTAGCATAAATGTTTTTTTTTTCTTTTATCAAATAAAAGACATACATTTATATTAAAAACTCATGTTTAATACATAGTGTACTTTAGTATACATATATAAGTTTTATCAAAATAAATACATTGCTTAAAAACAAAATGCTTGAATGTGATAATGATGATGATCATGAGGATGGAAAGATCGACACCAAACTTGCCTTTGACCCACCTGAGCTCACACAGAACTCACTTCAAGCTTACTACTAAGTAACTCTTCAAGCTAAACTAACTCACCTGTAAAACCACAATTGCAAAGGAATGAGCTTGCGACTCAATAAGCAATTGATAAAACAATATTACATATAATACTTCTCAAGAACTAATTAAGAGAAGTAAATTAAAATAGTTCAAATTGGTCTACACGGCC
>CATIWO010136146.1:0-13237 GCA_949673435.1 Macaranga tanarius | reverse complement strand
TCCTACAGAACCTATCTCTCGATTAAGCCCATAGTGTTAATTCAATTCTAGGTTGATCAGTCCTAAAATGACATTGAGTTCAACAACAACCAATGAATTAAATCTAGCAACCTAACATAATCACAATAAGCACATGGTCAAGTCAAAATAAGAACCCTAGAAAAGATCTAGCTACTCATGTTAAAGAGAAAAGAAAACAAACAATAAATGAAAACAATTCTGAACATTGTAATAAATAAAAGAGAGTGATACAAGAAAAACCCCTTTCCAACGATGTGAAGAAGCTTTGCTCTTCTAACTTAAAGCCAAGTACCACTTCAACTATGAACTAAAAAAATGAAAATATAAACTATAGTAGAATCCAAAAACAAGAACAACTTAGAACAACCAACAACCCTTAAATGAACATGAAAGGGTCCTATTTATAGGCCTAAAAACCTAGTAAGAAAGGTAATCTAACCCCTCTATAACTCTATCTAATCAAAAGATAAGAGATAAGTCTCTATCTATGTATTCTTCAACTGAAAATTATCACCTCGTGGGCTGTCACACAAAGCTGGCATGGGTGCGCAAGAAAATGGCATGGGTGCGCAAGACACATCAGTATGCTGAACTCTGTGAGTGGCATGGCCGTGCTCGATTTTGGCATGGCCGTGCCACTCTGTAGCATAGCCAAACATCACTTTAAACAAAGCTAAACACGGCCACACTCATCCCCAAAGTAGATAAGACTTTATCTTGAGTCCTTAGCCTATCCAAACTTCAAGGGTTGATCCAATCTTTATCCAAATGCATCCTACAAAACAAAGACACAAAAGAAATTATCTAAAAATAAATAAACCCTACTAATTAAGACAAAACAACTAAACTAACTAAATTAACTAAAAACTAACTAACTAATGCAACTAATAAGCCTAAGATGCAATAAAACAGAGTACTTAAAACATGTGTTTTTCACACTCATCAACCCTAATGTAAACTTGAGAGCAAATAAGAGAGAAACTCATGTCATGAGAGCACGATAGATATTATGGATAGAAAAATAGTTATTTCACTTTGTCTACATATTTATGCATTAACGCATTTAATGATATTATCAAATAACAAATAATAAAAAAATAATAAACCTTGTAGGTTATTTATTTTTTTGTCAAGGGATCAGGAATAAAAAAGAATGAATCGATACTCACATCAGTGACAAGTAGAATCCAACAAATTCTTGAGGTGCCATAACTAGCCTCATCCAAACCATATTATAAATGTTAATGTCGCAGCACTCTTATTTTATCTGGGGAGGTCGTGATGGCTTAGGTTCTACAGAAAGGGTAATAATCAATATAGATCCACGCCGGAAGCGTTAAGAAAGACAACAACATTCAAAAGGTAGAAAAGAAAATGAGCTACCTGCTCCATACTAGTCCTCTCAATAGGAGGATCATCCAAGATGGTCTTCACTAAATTTATATATTGAGCCAAGGAATGGCTCTTAGCTTTATTGTCAGGGGATGCCCAGATAGCTCTAATGCCAATCCTTGATCCGCCTTAGATTAAGGATAATACAGAGAAGCATCAAAGGATACTATATGCCCCAAGAAACTAGCTTGATAAACGTATCAAAGTCAAAAGGAGTGATGGTCATCTCACTAAAAGGCAGGTAGAACGTATGAGTCATATCCATTCACCGCTCTACCAGGCAGTCATAGTAGCCTAATGGGTCTTCAACTTATCTCTACTCAAGCCAACGATCACTTCGTTGAAGCCCTTACTAGTAATACATCTTTTCACGATGTTTAAGAGTCTCTGATAATAGTGGTGGAACCTCATCACACTATCAGCAAGTGCTAGTAAAGTCACATGGGGTTATGGTAAAATTTAAAAGCAATGCAAACTACTATAAGTAAAATCATCATTTGCCAATGTAACAACTAACTATATGTCTATGCTATTTTGCAAAGTACAAAGATCAAAAATAAAAAAATTAGGGATCAATAAAGTAAGTTTAGGAGCATTTAGAGTATAAATAGTTGATATGTATGTGAAAGCGAGCATAAAAAAGCATAAATTCAATATAGAACCTAACATTAACAAATTCAACATGTATTATAAGTATAACTAGCAGGAAATCATTCATAAGACTAATTATATACATTCTCCTTGTAATATATAAAATAAATAACTAAAGCATACAAATCAATAAAATGCAAACACCATAACATTTTGAAACATAATATAACTTAGATCTATAATTCTACTAACTATTAAGAAGAAGTAGAAACTAAAAGAAAATTAAACCAGAACATACCTAGAGGCGGTGTGTTGTAGCACCTTCAAATACATATGTCCACAATATAAATCACACAAGTGGCAATGCGAAACTTTTTATAAAAGATAAGCATATAAATACATATAAATAAATAAATCTCTTATTCAATACATTGAAAATACTTAACACATATTTTACATGCTGTTAAAATATACATATGGACTCAATATACAAAGTGCTCTAATGTTATGATGATGAGGATGGAAATGACTACACCAAACTTTTCTTGGACCCACCTGAGCTCTCTACATGGCATACCTCAACTCTAGCTAACTATGTCTTGAAACCACAATTGCAAAGGAATGAGCTTGCGACTCAATAAATAATTATTAAGATAAGCATATATATAGTTCTCCTTAAGAACTAATTAAGAAAAATATATAAATAAATTGCTACACATCAAACTTTAAGAATATAGCATAGTCATTAAACTAATCTCATGCTTAAATTTTACAAGAGTGTATTAGAATGAAGGTCGGTGCTCAAAAATTCAAAAGAAGCAAACTAGTGAAAATCAGGAGGCGTGCTGACTCGGGCTGGCATACCAACTCGGCCCTTGGTGCTGAGTCATGCTTTGAGTTAGTACCGACTTGGCCTTGCGTGCCGAGACGTGACAGTCAACTCGGGTGCCGACTCATGCCCTAATGCCGAGTCGTGCCATTCACCCGAGTCAAGCCAAGACTCGTGCCGACGGGCTGAGTCGGCACAGAGGCACCTTGTGCCAACTTCCACTCGACTCAACACGGTGTGCCGAGTCATCATTCCCTCTAAGCATTCCTTCCTTGCACCGTTACATATTTTGACCCCTATGTGCAGGCATTTCACACAGCCGTAATTTAAAAACCACATGGTCGTGTCCAAACCTGTGTAACAATCAAATACCACATAAATATATTCAAACATCAAGCCTCAATTATTGATGTTACAAATACATAAATTCATAAAATTCCAAGCAATCTATAAACATAATCCTCTCATTCAACATATATGCAAAGATAGTGCAACAATGCATGTTTATGCAAGTTAGTATCCAGTCGGAGTTCTCAACACATGTCACACACGTTTCACACAAAGCTCACTTTTTCTTTTTCTTTTTCATATTTTTCATACACAAGTGGCCATTCTGGAGACTCTCCACCCAAATCAGTCTCAGATCTCATACGTTTATATATCTCACATAAATGGTCATATATGAGATTCTCTGCCCAGCTCAATCTCATATTCATTTTCAGTGGAGGCTCTCTGCCCAATTCAGTCTCCATACTCACACGTTTTCCTCACATTCCTTACATCAATCATTATGCATGTGTATTTTTACCATTCTCACAATATATCATATATCATTATACCACATCAAGTGGCTTGCACATATAAGTGCCAATATTCACAATTAATCATAACACATGCTCAATCGACCATTGAATAGTCTCACAATAATATATACATATATTCATCATTCTTCCTCACAACAATATATATATATATATTCATCATTCTTCTATACATTAATATATATATGTATATATATATTCATCATTCTTGCCACTTAAATGGCATACACAAATCAACATCATTAAACAACTATAGTTACTTAAAAGTTAATATATGTAAGCATTATATTAACAATTACTTACCTCTAAGCTTTCAACTCGTTCAAGAAGAAAAGCTCTTCCTATTGAGTAGGGTCTCCTATACCTCTTCTAACTCCTATACATATTTATACATCAAATTCAACAAACAAATATAGCAATTCACCCTAAACTCACAAAATGCTACTAAATGCCCAAAAAGTTAATATGACCTAAAGAGGCACACACAAGTCCAATAACCCCCAAATTTCTCGTGAAGGTAGAGTTATGAATTTACTACCAATTCCAACTATAATTACTTAATTCGGAAAACTATGAAATTAATTATGTATTTTTTATGTAAATCGGGCAAAACAGGGCTGATAGCAAGAGTAAGAAAATATTGAGCCCTTCCAAACAACTTTAACGGTAAAATCAGCTCAAGCTCAAAATACAAAAGTTATAGAAGACTCCTTAAAGTTTCCATAGCATTAAAACTTGCTCAATTTGGAGTTCTAAAACTCTAGATATTACCATATAACCAACACATTAGAAAATTTACAAACTAACATATATACTACTGCTGTCATGTTTGATACATAAAGTTCATGATGTTCTTAAAAATTATAGGCACCTATAATAATCACTAAATTTATAAAACAAAACTCTACATATATGAGTCCACTTTTATTCTCAACTGAAATCATATAATTAGCACATGTAGAGAATTAATTATGAATTTTTATATCCATTCGGGTAGAACAAGGCATCAGCATGAGCAATAAAATGTCTGGTCTTATTCGACTCTCCTAACAGCAGATTCAGTTTAAATACAAAATATAAATATTTTAGAGGACTCATTGCAGTTTTCAGAAAATCTAACCATGCTCAAATCAAAACTCTATAGCTCAAGTTATGGCTAAAACAATGGGACTAAAAATAGGGGAAAAATAGGGCACTAATTGCACTAGACAAAACTCAACTATAATCAACCATAAAGCATGTAAAACTTACCAATTAGACTTCCATGGATATAAAACCTTCTAATGCCTCCTAATTGCTAGCTTAAACAAGATCAATGACCCTCCAAAATATATCAAAAACTCTCTTCTTCTTCTTCTCCAAAAATTTTTACACTCACACACTAACATACACACATATACACATATATGCTTATATATATACTCTAACCAATCAAACTCCACCATTTGCCCCCTCCTTAAAGTCTCCTCTAATAATTACATATTTATCACTTAATTACTAATAATAATAATAATAATAACTAGATAATTATCACTAAATATCCTCAAAATTCCTCCTAAGCTCCTTAAAATAATGGGTATATTATACAATATCTCATAACTTTCTATTGTGATAATTAACTCTAAACTTATCTTACAATTTAGTCCCTCTCTACAACATATATAAAATCTTAAACTTAAATGGGGTTCACTATCTCATATGCATAAAATGCAATACATACGTCATAAATACATATGCTAAAAGGTAGGTGTTACATTTCTCCTCTTCTTAAAGAAAATTTCATCCTTGAAATTTAATAACTCACTATCTTCCGGAAAAAGATACAGATTTTTTTACTTCATTAGCTATTTTACTTCCCATGTTGCTTCTTTAGGTGAATGATAACTTCACTTAACCTTTCAATCTAAAATTTCTATCGGTTATTCCACATACGTCAATCTTCCAAAAATCTCTTTCTCATGATTTTCTATCATATGACTAGGATCCAATCTATACTGTTTCAATATAAACACCTAGAATACATCATGATTAAATAATATTTTTCTTAGTAAATCTAATTTATATGCCAACGTTCCACCTTTTTCCACAATTTTATATTGTCCCACGTATTTCGGACTTAATTGTCCTTTCCTTTTAAATCTTAAAATTCCTTTTTTATCCTTTTCAAAGCTATACAAACTTTTCCACACTCAAATGAGACTCAAACCAACTCAGAGACACTCTAAAAACATACTTAACATTATCCATTTAATTCATAAACACAAGCTCAAAATATATTTATACCAACACATCATTAAATATTCATATAGTCACCTTTTGTGATACATTTAGTATTCACAATCAACTCACATATAAAGGATTATATATATCCAAATATGTGCATTTGCACTTCATTGTCTCTAACACCCACAATCATCAATTCCATACGAGACAAGTATAAATATAATCAATAAGCAATCAAGTACACACCCACAATCATCAATTCCATATAAGAAAAGTATAAATATAATCAATAAGCAATTGAGTATGTATCACATGAATCTCAATTCTCAATATTTTATTAAATGCTTGTATTCATCTCAACAATAAGGATAACATCTCATGATAATTCACATAAATGTAAAAATTCACACTTTCACATCTCATTCTCATTGTTTGATATCACTTGCCTTGTTGATGGACACTTAGCCATTCAACTTATCAATATTTACTCCCAACATAACCTCATTTATATCCAATATCATCATACAAGGATAATGAACAAGTAGAATTCACGCATTTCCTTTGTTATCAATGTGAGTATATATCATTCATATGCATTCTTATTATTGATAGTATATATGCAATAGTAAGTCCACAATATACTCACTTAGTATATCACACAAGCATTATTATTCATATACAATACTTAATATATCAATTCCTAAATAAAATTAATATTCTATTAACAATATTAACATTTCCTTACATCTCATCCATTATATCTAATAACTACTTACCAAAATACTTTCCACCTCAATAAGTGAGAGTTCTACTAGTTGTTTATTACACTCTAATTCATCAAATTCAAATACTATCGAAGAGTCTTGCTCATTGATGACTTAGGCGCATCTAGTGTACCAATCAATCCAAATGACATAATCACAAATTCATACCTTCCATTTCAAATTTTTCATAGCATATTTGCAAATAAAATATTTTATTATTCAAAATTGCCAATATCTTAGTTCCAAATCTATCTTTAAAAACACTATTGCATTTCTCAATTAATCAAGTAACCTTTCATTTTCTCAATTATGAATAATTATTCTTTATTAAGAAACTGTTCGATTACCTGTAATTATTACCTAACCTCATACTACTATCATTTCCTCTTATAAACTGAATTGATGCCCTTCATGATGAATTCCCTATAACAATCTACCTTATTAAATTCTTTAAATTCCATTGATGTGTACAAAGTAATTAATATGGATACAGTCCTTGGAATAATTCCATTTCAAATATATTTTTCGGTGCAAAAGTAATTCCGATACTTCATCTAGAACATATTAGGAAATTCTCTGATTATAAGTACATCCATTACCCTTGAACTAATCTTTATCAATTCCTCAGTGTCGGGTAAATAAGCTTCATACCTATCTCAATCTATATGGAAAGCAATTATAGTTGAAATCAAATAAACATGCATAGTTTTTATTTACCTACCATCAACACATAGTCTCACATTATCATCTTTCTTTATTAAGCTAAAATAATGCCCCCATAATGAATGACTCACTTTTTCAAATTTTTTTTAACTGTTTAACTCTCTTGACATTATTCTGTATGGTGCCATTAATTTTAAAAGCCACCCTTAAAGTAATCTAAATTCAAAATTTATTTCTAATAATAATCTCAATAATTCTCTTTAGATATAAATTAGAAAATTGTTCAGTTACAAATTCACCTATTACCCTTGAATCAACTTCCATTGAATCACAATATCATCTAAATAATTTCTTCCTTATCTTCAATTACAGATTATATCATTACAGTTGAAATCCAATTAGCATGCACAGTCTCTCTTTTAATCATTGTCTCTATCTTTCTCTATCTCCAAATATCCATACCCACCTTCTTTCTATACCAATCTATGATGATACTATAGTTTTATACCTAATCAATTCCTGAAATAATACTATGCTTCTTCCTAATTCAATGACTATTGCAGTATGTATATTATTCATATTGTTCTACTATATTGAAATAAAATCTCATAACATTCCAGTAGGTATTGAAATACATATACCATGTCTTTAATAATGCAAATATGCCATATATACATAATGCGTACTTATATAAATGATCATCAAATCCAATTTATGTTGTAATACCAATTCCTTTTTCATTACTCCCTTAGCTTCCACTTGGTTTATTACTGATTTGGAATATTTCTTTTTTTGTACCATTTTGTTTAATGAACTAAGATCTTTCAACAGTTTTCTGCCATGAATAATCTCTAAAGAAATCCCCCCCACTTACGTCACTAGTAGCAGACATCAAGTCTAAGATCCCAATAATTTTTTCGGATGGCTTTTATCATAACTATTACATATTGAAGCTGATGCACTACTCATAAATTTATTAGTGTCTTTTTTACTTTTAAATCTTTGATAGTCTTTGTTATATATTTTTCCCATATTTCACAATCACTAGCTCATTATCACATTCATAATGCATACATTAACCTCACATGGTATTTAATTAGCATTCAACTTATATCACACCCATACCATCATCAACATTTCATATCATAACCTATATCATAACTCATCCATTTCACACAAGGCTTTATCATAAGAACCTAACGACAAAAGCTTAATTTACGAGGAATCTACTGAAAATTTGGCAGAATCTCCCTACTAAAGTATGGCCAATCCTGCAATAAAAATAACTATACTTCTATAAATAATCTCAATTGGGCTCGGTTATCCACCATACTACAATTACATATAACTGAGCATCACTAATATACTATTATTAATAATACATGAGCATTGCCAAGATCACAATGTATTCACATTAATCTTCACATTTCAATAGCCATAGCTCACTTCATTCCACATTCAATCACAATTCAACATTCTCATAATCCATATATTTATTTCATATCACATCACATATCTTGCTCAAACAATGACACTGTATACTAATTCTCTTTGCATCAGTATAATCAATTTAATATAAAATTCTTTTCGTATTCTATAATTATCCTTTATTATGGGGAAATCACTAAAACTGTAAAAACCTTTACAGCTTATTCTCTCATTTTCCATAGTTCTCATCAACAGTGCTATCTACTTGCTTTTGACTCATTATTCTCATCTTTTCATCAATTCACTAAAATACCAGAACATGCATCTTATGAAGGGGTTACAAATAGAAATTTATTCAAGTTCATATAAAAAATATATATGTATTTATCCATAAATTATCTCTAATGACTCATTTGGACCGATAGGTTAAGCTTGGTGTCCTTCCATCCTGACATGTACAACGCACATCAACTATATGTTATTTATGAATTATACATGAAATGTCATGAATGTATTATATTTCATGTCCCAATGAAATCTAATCCCCGCTCTGATACCACTTAATATAGCACCCTCAAAGTGCCACATACACATGTCCATAATATAAATCATACAAGTGGCAATGTGAAAATTTTTGTAAAAGATAAGCGTATAAATATATATACATAAATAAATCTCTTGTTCAATACATTAAAAATACTTAACACATATTTTACATATTGTTAAAACATACACATGGACTCAATTTACAAAATGCTTGAATGTCATGATGATGAGGATGGAAATGACTGCACCAAGCTTTCCTCGGACCCACCTGAGCTCTCTACAGGGCACACCTCAACTCTAGCTAACTATGTCTACGACTCAATAAACTCTAGCTAACTATGTATACGACTCAATAAGTAATTATTAAGATAAGCATATATATAGTTCTCCTCAAGAACTAATTAAGGAAAATATATAAATAAATTACTACACATTAAACTTTAAGAATGTAGCATAGTCATTAAGCTAATCTTATGCTTAAAGTTCACAGGAGTGTATTAGAATGAAGTTCGGTGCTCAAAAATTTAAAAGAAGTAAACTAGTGAAAAGTAGAAGGTGTACCGACTCATGACAGCCACCTCTAGTGCTGACTCGGCCCTTAGTGCCAAGTCGTGCCTTGAGTTGGTGCCGACTCGGTCTTACGTGCCGAGTCATGATAGTCAACTCAGGTGCCGAGTCGTGCCATTCACCTGAGTCAGGCCAAGACTCATGCCGATGTGCTGAGTCGATACAAAGGCACCTTATGCCGACTTCCACTCGACTCAGCACACTTCATGCCCTCTAGGCATTCCTTCCTTGCACCCTTACACATTTTGACCCCTATGTGCGAGCATTTCACTTAGCCGTAATTTAAAAACCGTATGGTTGTGTCCAAACTTGTACAACATTCAAATACCACATAAATATATTCAAACATTAAGCCTCAGTTATTAATGTAACAAATACATCAATTCATAACATTCCAAGCAATCCACAAACATAATCCTCTCATTCAACATATATGCAAATATAATGTAACAATGCATGTTTATGCAAGTTAGTATCCAGTCAGAGTTCTCAACACACGTTTCACACAAAGCTCACTTTTTCTTTTTCATATTTTTCATATACAAGTGGTCATTCCTAAGACTCTCTGCCCAGCTTAGTCTCAGATCTCACATATTTATATATGTCAGACGAATAGCCACATCTGAGACTCTCTGCCCAGCTCAATCTCAAATTCATTTTCAGTGGAGGCTCTCTGCCCAGCTCAGTCTCCACACTCACATATTTTCCTCACATCAATCATTATGCATGTGTATTTTCACCATCCTCACAATATATCATATATCATTATACCACATCAAGTGGTTTGCACACATAGGTGCCAATATTCATAATCATTCATAACACATGCTCAATCGATCATTTAATAGTCTCACAATAATATATACATATATTCATCATTCTTCCTCACAACAATATATATATATATGCATATATATATTCATCATTCTTGCCACTTAAATGGTATACACAAATCAACATAATTAAACAACTACAGTTACTTGAAAATCAATATATGTAAGCATTATGTTAACAATTACTTACCTTCAAGCTTTCAACTCCTTAAAGAAGAAAAGCACCTCCTATTGAGTAGGGTCTCCTCTATTTCTCCTAACTCCTATATACATTCATACATCAAATTCAACAAATAAACATAGCAATTCATCATAAACTCACAAAATGCTACTAAATGCCCAAAAAGTCAATATAACCAAAAGAGGCACACACAAGTCCAATAACTCCCAAATTTCTATTGAAGCTAGGGTTATGAATTTACTACCAATTCCAAATAGAATTACTCTATTTAGACAATTACGGAATTAATTATGGATTTTTAATGCAAAACAGGCAAAACAGGGCTAACAGTAAGAGCAAGAAACTGTCGAGCCCTTCCAGATAACTTTAACAGTAAAATCAGCCAAGCTCAAAATATAAAAGTTATAAAGAACTCCTAAAGTTTCCATAACATCAAAATTTGCTCAATTTGGAGTTCTAAAACTCTAGATATTACCATATAACCAATATACTAGAAAATTCACAAACCAACCTATATACTACTATTGTCATGTTTGATACATGAAGTTCATAATGCTCTTAAACATTATAGACAGCTCCAATAATCACCAAATTTATACAGACTCTACATATATGAGTCTATTTTCATTCCTAACTAAAACTATATAATTATCATATTTAGAGAATTAATTATGGATTTTTGAATCCATTCAAGTAGAACAGGGCATCAGCATGAGCATTAAAATGTCTGGCCTTATTCGACCCTTCTAACGATAGATTCAGTTTAAGTACAAAACATAAACATTTTAGAGGACTCACTGAAGTTTTTAAAAAATCTAACCATACTCAAATCAGAACTCTATAACTCAAGTTATGGCCAAAATAATGGGACTGAAAATAGGGGAAAAACAGGGCACGAATTGTACTAGACAAAACTCAACTATAATCAACCATAAAGTATATAAAGCTTACTAATTAGACTTCCATAGATATAAAACCTTCCCAATTACTAGATTAAACAAGATCAATAACCCTCCAAAATATATCAAAAACTCTCTTCTTCTTCTTGTCCAAAAATTTCTACACTCACACACTAACATATACACAAATACACATATATGCATATATACATACTCTAACCAATCAAACTCTACTTGCCCCCTCCTTAAAGTCTCCTTTAATAATTATATATTTATCACTTAATTACTAATAATAATAATAATAACTAGATAATTATCACTAAATATCCTCACAATTCCTCCTAAGCTCCTTAAAATAATGGGTATATTATACAACACCCCATAACTTTCTATTGTGACAATTAACTCCAAACTTATCTTATAATTTAGTCCCTCTCTACAACACATGCAAAATTTTAAACTTAAATGGGGTCCACTATCTCAAATGCATAAAATACAACACATATGTCATAAATATATATGCTAAAAGGTGGGTGTTACATGTGTAGTCTAAGCATCTAACTCCAACTTTAGGATGATATATGGTAATTAGCATTATTCATTTTAGTATATTTCATACATAATTAGGTTGCATTAAGTTTACATTTTAGCTTAATTGTATGCATTTCATCAATAATTACAAATAATTTTAGTTTTCATTGATGTTGATTAAATTTATATGCATTTGGATAGTTTTCTAATGTTTTTGAAGTTTATTTGAGCTTAGGGAAGTTATATGGGTATATAGGAGTCATTCAAAGTCAAAGGAGGTGAAAAAGGCAAGTTTTGGAGTGTTTAGAGCTGTCACTACTCGACAACATCTTCACTAGTCGTTACAGTGAACAATCTTCACTAGTCGACAACATCTTCACTACTCGGCAAGATGTGAAACGACATGACTGCTCAGACCATGTCGCACACTTTCAGCCATAACTCCCTCTACAGAACTCGAATTCAAGTGATTCAAGAGGCTGTGGAAAGCTATTTCAGAGGGATACAACTTTTAAGAAGACACCAGGACTTAGTTCATTTGTCTTGATCACCGAAAATGCCCTTGAAGTGAATGGAAATGTTAAAGTATATGACTCTTCACTATGGAATGATTTGTACCCTTTGGTTTATTAACTTCCAAAGCATATATATTCTTCATTATTATCTTTAAAAAGAAGAGAAGCAATATAGAACACTTATAAGTCATAGAAAAATATTAAAAATAAGAAGAACAATAAAAGCTTCAAAAGGAGAAAGAAGGCTTGAAGATTGGAATGGCAATTCAAGAGTTTAATGCTTTCTTCTTCGTTGTGGTTCTAAATTATGTAACTCTTACTATATCTTCTTGGAAGTGTTTTATTTCTATAGATATGGATTAATTACATATTGTTAGGATTTATCTTCATATCATGAACCATGGTTATTAATTATTGACAGTTAATCAATTTC
>CATIWO010136132.1:0-13881 GCA_949673435.1 Macaranga tanarius | reverse complement strand
TTATTATTATTTTATTTTTTTATGTTTCAAAAGTCTTTAATGTTTATAAAAATAATTGTATAAGGGTTTAATAAAATAGAAATAATAGTAAAAGGGCTTAATAAAATGCAATAAAAGAATAGGGGCTCAATAAAATAAAATGTGAAAGTTCAGAGGTTTATCCTTGAGATTAACATCTTTGTCAAGCTCTTGAACCTTGCACACTCTTAAAGCTGCTCGCCAACTGCTGTATTGTACTTTGACTAGCTTACTTTGATTTTGTATAAGAGCTCCTGCCCACACTATGACTAGTTTTAGCCTAAAATGCACTACCTCTTTTCTTAGTAAACCTATTATCAATATTGTAGAAGGAACTCTGACCTTGCTTTTGACCTTTTTGCATTATTTCCCTTTCTTCTTTCTTTAACTTCTCAACCTCTAAAGCTTTTTCTTCTAATCTTCTATAAGTGGTACCTTCAAATGAAGCTAAACCAGACCAAATAGTCACATGCAAACCACTGAAAAATTAGTCATGCTTATTCTTCTCAGAAGGAAGCATATCATCCACAAATCGGTATAGATCTTTAAACTTATCGATATACTCTCTGATAGTCATATCTTCTTATGCCAACCTAAAGAAGGCATCTTGCTTCCCTTTTTTATAACTCTTTGAAATATACTCTTTTTGAAATTCTGTTACAAATATCTACCAAGTCATTTTATCACCATGAAGGCAATGTACCCTATCCATCCAACCATTCGCTACTCCTTCCAAAAACATCTTTATTGTGCTAACCTTCTCTCAGTCTGAGATTTCCATAGAGGCAAAGACCTTCTCAATCTTCTTAAGCCATTTAACAGCCTTATCTATATTTAGAGAGACATCAAAATTCTCAGCTCCAAAATGTCTCTAATATTTCACTATATCCCAAGGCCTCTGTTGTTCTCTAACTATTATAGCAGCTGTAATGGCTTATGCTATAATTGCACCTAATCTAGCATTAATTTGAACAACAATAGGCAGAATAGGTGGTACTTGAGCTGCTGAAGGTGGTGGATTTACTTGTGGGGGTGGGTATGCCCTAGAATTATCTCATTGTGAGGTAATATCATCTATGGACTCACTACCTATAGGTAACTCATGCTCATCTATCCCTTTCAAAGTTAAAAATAGAGTGGGATCCCTATGAGGTTGGTTAACATCCTCTAATCTCACAACATAACGACGACAGCCTCAACCATCACGACCTTGACCACTATGACCTCTGCCATCTAGAGCTCGAGGTGGCATCATCCTATACCATAATAAATGACAAATATTAAGAACCTAACCAAATTATCCTACCTAATGGAGTCTACAGAATCAATAACCTATGCTCTGATACCAATAAATGTCGCAACCCGCTATCTACCATAAGGATCAGTGCAACCACAGACTAATAATCTATGCTTAAACTAATAAATAAAATAATATAATATAAATAAATATAATTACAAGCTTTCGGTAATATCAGATAGGATTAACAATATCCATTAGATAAATTGTACATAGGCCTTTAAGTTTTCTCTAAAAAAAAATCTATTTCCAAAAGTAAAAGTTTATTTGTTGGCTCAACCTCCACTAGTGATGACTACGAAGAGCACCCAAAAATACGCTATATAAGGATCTACTGATCTACCAGAAAGAAATATGAAATTTATAAATTAAGAGAATGAATACGACTACTCAGTGATAGTATAAATATAACCACAGAAAACAATAATAAGTTATTATATAATATAATATAGAAATTCAATTTGAATTAAATCCAAGTCCACCCAAGCACTAGAAAATAACTTGAATTATAGTATAAACACTTCCCATCCAAAAGTTTCTCAAATAAATATAATATAACCATATACTTTTCACATGATCCCTTAACATGGTTTGAAATGAAATTAAGAAAATCACAGACAAAAATTATCATATATTTATATACATATGTACACTCAAAGTGGTATCCTATAAATCTCTAGCAACTCTAGGAGTTGAATGTCTCACCTTGCAATCTAGAGTGCAAAATCCTCGTAATAGGCATGCGTAGAGATAATGCCTGAAGGCAATATAGTTTATTTTATTTCACACCCGACATTCAAAGTGTGATGTCATAGGCACCCTTACTGAGTGTATTTTCGTTAATCAAATATTGCAGAAACTAAATTTTCATGTGTATAGTTCAAAATAAATTTAATATCATATTGTTCCGAATACCTAGAAAATATATAATTATAAATAATGTATAAGAAATGATTAAATATCAATCATTTCTAGAACATAAATAAATAAAAAAAAATATATATTGTAGATTCAAAAATAGTGTTACACTAATATCCACTCACTTAGCAAGACATAGCTGAGAGAAGCTGCACTGTGATATACACCCAACGATGCTTCTCTTATATCAAGACAATCCTGAACCTAAAATCAAAAGCATAAATTCATAACCTTACTATTTCAATTTTACTAAACCTAGTTGATATATAGTGGATTGATATGATTTATTGTCCTAAAAATGTCTGAAAAATCATCCAAAAAGGGTTTAGAGGCATTAGAATGCTACCGAGGCACTTCCTCAGTGCACTGAGGAGCCTCCTCTACATTGACGCGCTGCCTATGTGCACTGAGGTGCCTCCTCAGCGCAGAGGCCTCACCTGATCAGTAGGCAGAAGGACTATAATGCTAGAAATCTCGGTTTTTACACAAAATTGACCATTTTCAACACTAACACAACATCCTGAAGCTACAAACACTTACAAAAAGTCTAATCTAGCTTGCTAAAGCCTCAAAACACCACAAAATACTTCAAATATAAAATTCAACAAAAACTCAAAAGTTTGAAACCAAAGCAAATGATTTTATTTGCCTCAAAAATGTTTGTAACTTTCATAAAAGGTTGATTGAAGATGAGATTTTACGAGAAATTTGAGTTATATTTTGCTAGAGAAAAATTTAAGTAAAGAAGGAAGAAGAGAAAAGAAAAACTAAGGAAAGAAAGAAAAAAAATGTTGATCCATGAGGAAGGAAGAGGCATTGAGAAGAGAAGTTGCTACAGTGTACCTTTTCTTTTTAAAAAAAAAATAAAATAACCATTTAGTCCTCCTCGTTTTCCCAAATAACCTAATAGGTCCTCGAACTTATTTTCTAATCCTATTAATAAATATAGTTAAATTAATTCTTTAGACTAGGATGTTACAGGTGGAGGCGACATGATGGAGAACAATAGTGCAAGCATCACAGAAAAGGACGTGGGTGGAGCGGTGCGGCAAAAGATGGCAATAGAGGCAACATAAAACAGTTTGAAGATTAAAAGAGAATCAATAATAGAAAGGCATAGATAGACAACAAATAAAAATTGAAAGGACTAACTAAAGAAAAATAAAATAGTGTAATAAGTTCTAATTTAAGGTCTGAGAGGGAGACGAGAGAGAATGTTTGAATTTTTAAAAAAATTCGTAAAATTACCTATTTGGCCCCTAATATTTTAGGAGGGCATAACAAATCCATTAGACTTTCTGATAATTTCAGCGGCGCATGATGACAGTATAGTTGTCGCGAGCTGTGATACCAAATATTACCATTTAACTATTTTTCTTTTTTTTATTATTATTAAATTATTTAACTTTTTTTAAAAAAGAATTTCCTCACTCACAAACGCTCATTTTAGGCTTAAATAAGGGTTAGTGGCCAAATTTAGGATTTTTTAGAGGTTAAATAGGCGAAAAAGTTGATTTTGGGTGTATATATATATAACATAAAAAAATTTTCTTCTTCAAATTCAATCACTACGCACTAGGAGTGTAAATGAGTCGAGCCACTTGCGAGCTGCTCGGCGTTCGACTCGTTAAAAACTCGTACATTGAAGCTCGTTTAATAAATGAGCCGAGCTCAAACTATATAAAGCTCGGCTCGTGAAAGCTCGTGAACAAGTTCGAATAAGAGCTCGCGAGCTGGCTCGTAATTTTAATGTATTAATAATTTAATTTTAGATATACAATATATAAATTTTTTTCATTTAAATATTTTAAAAATATATTATTACAAAAAAAATCATAATTTTATAATAAATTATTTAGTAAATAATTTATTTTAAATTTTTTAAATTATTTTAATGAATAAATTTAGTTGCCAAATTTAGGATTTTTCAGAGGTTAAATAGGCGAAAAAGTTGATTTTGGGTATATATATATAACATAAAAAAATTTTCTTCTTCAAATTCAATCACTACGCACTATGTATGATGCATGACAGTGATCTTAATTTTATTGGATGAATTTATTATGGCTTTACATGGACTCTAGTTGATATTGTTCCTTTATCATTGTAATCTTGTCATGATCAAATTAGTAGACTATCCATTTTGTTCTCTGCAATGTCCTTGCTATGTGTGTCACTTTTAGAAAACTTGATGAAATAATAAAACTTGAGAATTACAATTTGCAGATATCCAAAGGCAGTTGCATAGCAGAAGGCTGATTTTTGTTCAGAATTAATTGTGGAGAAATGTCTGAAGTTGCTGTGGGTTGGGCAATCAACAAGTTGGATTTGCTGCTGACTGGTGAGGTGAAACTACTCAGAGGTGTCCACAGAGAGCTTAAAGATATCAAAGATGAACTGGAAACCATCAAATCATTTCTGAGAGATGCAGATGCGAAATTGTATCAAAAAAATGTAGATAGTCGTATCAACACTTGGCTGAAGCAAGCACGAGAAGTTGCTTTCTGCATAGAAGATGTCATTGATGAATACGTGCATCATGTTGCATGGCATCAAGATCGTCAGGGCTGTTTGCAAACAATCCCTTGCTTTCTCAAGAAATTGAAGACGCGCCACAAGATAGCCTCAAAGATTCGAGATATAAAGAAATCAATTGGGGAAATAAAGGAGAGAAAAGGAAGATATAGCTTCGACTTTTCATCAGAGCAAGAAGGCGGTGACATTCAAAATTCATGGCACGACAGTCATGTGGATTCCCTTTTTCTTGATGAAGCTGAACTTGTTGGTATTGAATCCCCAAAAGCTGAATTAATAGGATTATTAGTAGAGGCAACCACCAAAAATGCCGTTGTCTCAGTGGTGGGCATGGGGGGACTGGGCAAGACTACTCTTGCCAGAAAAGTCTACGACTCTGAAAACATAACTACTCATTTTGATTGCAAGGTTTGGATCACTGTATCTCAATCCTACAAGCCAGAGGAGCTATTGAGGACCACGATTCAGCAATTCCAACAAGAAAAAAAGCTGACTGCATTTGAAGGTTTTGAGGAGATGAAAGAGTCATTGCTTATTGAGAAATTGAGAGAATATTTAATGGGAAAAAGATACATGGTAGTGTTTGATGATGTTTGGAGAATTGATTTTTGGAGATATATAAAGAATGCATTACCTGATAATAATAAAGGCAGTAGAATCATGATAACAACCCGTAATGAAGCTGTTGCTCCTTCTCCTAATGAGTCTTCATGTTATCATGTCTTCAAACTCCAACCTCTACCTGGAAACAATGCCTATGAGCTCTTCTGCAAGAAGGTGTTCCAATCAAATGGTGGAATTTGTCCATCAGAGCTGCGAGAGTTGTCTAGGTGCATTGTTGAAAGATGCGAACGTTTGCCCCTTGCCATTGTGACAATAGGTGGCTTATTGGCAAAAAAAGAGAAGACTGTTCCAGAATGGCAGAAATTCTACCTTGGCCTTAGCTCATCTTTAGCATGTGATGATTATCTCTCAGATATCACAATAATATTATCACTAAGCTATCAATATCTGCCTTACCATCTTAAATCATGTCTTTTGTACTTGAGCCTATTTCCAGAGGACTATTCCATACCCAGACGGAAATTATTTCGTCTTTGGATAGCAGAGGGCTTTATAAAAGAAACACCAGGAAGAACATTGGAAGAGGTTGCAGAACAGTACTTGATTGAGCTTATTCAAAGAAGCTTGGTTCAAGTAGAAAACGTTAGCGTCACTGGCCAGGTCAACAAATGTAGGGTCCATGATTTGATGAGAGAGATGATTGTTTCACGATCGAGAGAGTTAGGCTTTCATCATCAAGTGTCAATAGAGAACTATCAAATTTTGAAGGGAAAATGCCGACACATCTCAATTGATGACAATTCAAAGAATGCCTTGGAGAGCAGTAGCAGTGATTTTCAAACTCATTCTATTACTGTTTTGAAGGGGAATCAACTGTCAAAGTCTGTGATTAGTTCAATCATTGAAAATGTGAAGCTCTTGAGGTCATTGGATTTTGAAGGAGCTACTGATTTGGAGTACATTCCTGAAGAAGTGGGAAATCTGTGGCATTTGAGATATTTGAGCCTAAAACATACAAAAGTGAAGAGGCTGCCCAAGTCCATTGGTAAACTGTGCAACCTTGAGATTTTGGATTTGAGATATTCTCAAGTGTATGATCTTCCAACTGCAATCAATAGACTGCTTAAGCTGCGTCATCTTCGGGCCTGGTGTGAAGATGACAACATGAATATAAATTATGTACGTGGTGTGAAGATGCATGGCAACATTGGGTGTCTAAGAGCCCTACAAAAGCTCAGCCTTATTAAAGTAGATGATGATGCGGACTTGCTTAGCCAATTTGAAAGTTTGACACAATTGCGAAAATTTGGGATCACAAAATTGAAAAGACAAAATGGTTTGGCTTTGTGCTCTGCATTAGAGAAGATGAGATGCCTTCATAAATTATTTGTTTCTACAGGAAATGTGGAGGAATTTCTGGACTTGCGATCTATTTCTGATCCTCCTCCTCTGCTTCAAATTTTGTACTTGAATGGTCCATTAGTAAATAACGAGTTGCCACATTGGATTGCCAGACAAACAGGTTTGACTCAAATTGCATTAAATTGGTCGAGAGTAGGGGATGATGGATTACAAGTGCTTCAAGCTTTACCTAATCTACTAGATTTAGCTTTTTACGAGGGATACAATGGAGAGAAATTACATTTCAGGAAAGGATGCTTTAAAAAACTCAAGTGTCTGTCTCTTCGATGCTTAATTGAATTGAATGAGGTGATAATAGATGAAGGAGCATTGCCTGTTGTTGAAGAGCTAAGGATTGGGCCTTGCCCAAAGTTGAAGGAGCTGCCTTCTGGCTTCCATTTTCTAAGAAACCTCAAAAAGCTTGTATTTGTTGATATACAGAAAGAATTGGCAATTGGAATGCAACCATTAGCAGATGGAGGTAGTGACTATTGGAAAGTTGAGCTTTCCCATGTACCGCTTGTCCTTTTCTCGTACAAGGTTAGAGGATTTGGATATCTAACCTTGAAGCTTGGTGATGAGGACTTGATTACAGTTTTGGAGGAAGGCTCGTTTAACATTCTTTAAGGGGACGTATTACTGTAAGATTCTTAACGTTATTTTACAAAACTTGTTTTTCTTTTTTAGTCACTGAGTTTTCATCTTGGCGATGAGGACTTGATTACAAAACTTGTTTGGGATATATCACAAAATAAGTTCAAAACAATTAGTATTTTTCTGTTACTTTTATTGCTAAGGAGAAGATTTTTCTGTTAGTTTTCGTTTGGATGAAATCTTCTGTTCATTAGTATTCTTTAAGTTACTTATTTTGCCTATTTCCTTTAATGCAGGTTTATCAGGTTGTTTTGTTGCTTCTGTTGATGCTTCATTTGACTCTGTTGATATCGCTTTGTGACTCTGGTTCCAGCAGCATTTGATATTGTGAAATTGTCGACAAATTGTTTTACTCTTCATTTGATTTTCCATAATTGTGGACCAGTTGTGTTGCACTTTGATTTCATGTTTCTGCTACTTCGCATGATATCATGTTTCTTCTATTCCTTGCAGTTGAATCTTTGCTCCTTGAATTTCTTCCACAATCTTATTAATATATTTGCTTTCTTAGAAATCAAATTGCAAGGGGAAAACATCAAAGGTAAAAGCAAAGAAACCAAATTCATAGTACCAATTTAATACTTTCTATTTTAAGCTAATTAGAATTTAATTTCCAGTTTAAATTCTTGCTGTATTGCAAATTCAAGACTTGATGCTATAGAACTGCTGCATTTTTTCAATTTCAGTCTTGGTACAGCTGCCACAAATACAACTTTTGAAGATTTAGACTCTTTACATAGCAGGGCTATTTACTTTTTTATGGTCCAAAATTTCTTAAATACCAAATTTATGGTTCTTTTTAAAATAATTCCAAATTTATGGTTTTTTTTTTAAAAAAAAACCATAAATTTGATTTCGCCAGTTTGACTGGCAAATTAACTAGAGGACAAAAGTCCCCCACAGAATTTCGCCAGTCAAACTGGCGAAATGCAAAAAAAAAAAAAAGAAAAATTTGAGGCTCATTTCGCCAGTGCTACTGGAGAAATGAGCCAAAACTTTAAAAAAAAAGTTACTATTTTACTATTCATCAAATTACTGTTCCGACATGCGTTTCCAACACAGCTGGCGTTAAAAAATTCCACGTAATTTTTTCTTCCTCGTGGTATTTTTTTTTTTCGAAATACCAAAATTTTTTTGCACTACGTGAATAGTAACATGCAAAATTCTACAAAAAGTTACTATTTTACTTTTCATCCAATTACTATTCCGACATCCCTTTCGAACACAGCTTGCGTCAAAAAATTTCATGTAATTTTCTCTTCCTCGTGGTATTTTTTTTCCAAAATACCATTTTTTTTTTCCGAAATACAATCAAATTACTGTCCCAAATTTCTTTTTTTTTTTGAAATGCACAAGGCATTTCGCCAGTAGCACAGGCGAAATGCCTTGTTTAAAGCATTTCGCCTGTGCTACTGGTGAAATACTTTGTTTAAAAAAAAAAACATTTCACCAATGCTACTGGCGAATTAACTGACCCAACGCCACATCATCAAAAACTACCACAAAATTGAAATTTTTTTAAAAAAGAACCAAAAAAAAGTTGGAATTTTTTTATACAACCACAAATTTGGTATTTATGAAAATTTGGACCATATTTTGATAAATAGCCCAAAAATAATATTGTGCAATTGCAAAATGCAATACCGTAGTGTTCTCATATTTTAACATCTTTTCCCTGCACATTCATTTCAACATCATAAGAGAGAAGTTTTTTTTGCGTCTTTCATTTCAACTTGGTATAAAATTTTCACCAAGGAGATTTTGATATTGCAGAAGCTTTAGAAGAGATGGAATTAAGGAAATATAACACCATCATCTATACAAGTAAAATAATAGAGAGAAGCTAGCTTCTCAAGTTCCAATAATGTTCATGTAAGCAATGCTTTCATTAATTAATTCCAAAATGTTGAAACATACAAATTTGATTATGTGGGATTGGAACAACATAAGTTCAATATCATATCTCAGTATTTGAGCCAATAATTGATTTCGACAGACTTTAGTTAAAGTTGTATTGAGCAGCTAGATCATGATTTACTAAGGAGATTCAAATGATACCAGGAGCTTCAACCGACAGATAAACAAGGGAACATAACACTATCAAATTAACAGATAAAATTACAAGCAAGCTAAACTCAAGCTTCAAATTTCATTAAAACCGCAGGATGTTTTTGTAAATCTACAAGGATACGGAATTGCCAAGTAGTATAATATCTATATCGTTTCCACAGAGACTGCAACCTAACCACCTATCAATTCCTTTTTACTTGTTTAAGGCTTTACAATTAAATTATGTTTAATTAAAAATACTAAATCAATGAACAAATAAATCTAAATAAAATATATCAATAACGCTAACTTGCTAGGAATTGATCATTTTCATACTTATTAAGTTAATCTAATTTAAGAATCTATTTGTTTTGTATATCTGAGTTCCCTCCAAATCTTAACTAGTCTTTCTCAAGATCAAATTAAATTTAATTCATAATTCGAAATAAAATTATTCAAAACTAATTCTCATTGCAATTTGTTAATTTAAACTCAAAATCATGAATTATAATGCACCACTTAATTAAGTTCCTCTTCTTATTCATATTATCTCTAATTATAAACAAAATAGAGCTTATGTTCATAAAAAATTAGAATTATGATTTCTCAATCTATAACCTAAACAAAATCATCTCATTGGTGATCAAACATTTACATCAATGAACATAATATGCAAGAACTAATAGATTTATTAAACTAAACAACTCAAATCATAATCCGAATATCAATTTCTAACATTTAAAAACCTAATATAAGGAAAACAACTTATATCATTATCTTAAGAGAATCCATCACTAATTACAAGAAATTAAAGAGAAGAAAAGAAATTATCAATCTCTTGTAATCCCCAATTTTCAATCTCCACTTCTTGATCCTTGATAATGCCTTTCTTATTCTAGAAATTTCCCTCAAAAAGATCATCTTTTTGCTCTACTCTAACTCCCCTTTTATAATTTTCCTCGAATTCCCCTTTGATAAGCATCAAAAGAAGTTGATTTTATCCCAACTCTCGCTCATACTCGGCCATGTCTCTTTGCACATAGGCGTGTCTCACCTAAGATCATCAATCTGGATCACTACACGATCATGTTTTAAATCATGTATAAGGTACACAAATATGGTAGCCCGAGTTAATGCTCCTTATTAAGTTCTATTCCGAAACTTCCTGAATCTTTAATTCCTTTGCTATTCATCTCCCATAAGTGACTCAAAATACCTACAAAAAATACATCACACATAATTAACCCTTTTAAAAAAAATTAACTTAAAATAACACCAATCAGTTACCATAACACAATAAAATTTCACACTAATCAAAATCTCCCATAGTTAATCATTTGCTTGTCCTCAAGCAAAAATTAATTACTAACTTCTGCTCAAAACCACTCATCATCATAATGAACACGATACAATAACAACTTTCACTCAAGTATCTACTATATTCTCCAATTAATATAAAATTTATAATTCAAAAAAAATAATAATAACTTAGAAACAAATATTCCATTAATTACTAAGTGAAAGCTTTTCCCTCATTTTCAACCAAATTTGTCACAAATTAATACTAAAAAATCATTAAGAAATCAATCATTTAACACCCATTCGTTCTACAAGTGCGTTTTATGCTCCATCTCGCATTTCCATTTAGTGAGTGCATTTTATGCTCTTCTCACTTCAACATATATAAACATTTTCCTTGAATGAGGCAAGTGCATTTAATACTCCATCTTATCCTTTCATTATTTACTTTAATCTTATTAACCACAGTAATACTAAATAACTTTTCTAACAATCTCGAGTATTAATCCATGAGTCTCGATTAAAATAATAAGAAAAATAGCATTAGATTCATTAAAATTCTACATAAGCTCTAATCCAAGTTACAAATTAAGTTATTTACAAATTAAATATTAATCAGAGAATAAACTATATACTTTTATTAAACCACTTTTATTGTATTAAGTTCATTATAAGGATAGGCACAATAGAATACTTAAGCATATGGATTTTTTCAATTTCACATAATAAAATCAAAATAAACTCGCCACCCCCACCCCCCCACCACACTTATTCAAAACATTGTCCTCAATGAGAGCAACAAAAAGAAATATGCAGGAACATGAATATTACTCCCCTGAATTACTGAACAAAAAGAAACTAATGATTGTGTGTACAGAGGAAATGAAACATAAAGAAAACTAGAAAAATAAAAACAAAAATAGAGAACACATAACAATAACAACGACAAATAAAAATAAGTAATAACTACAAAAACCAAATATCCAAACAATGAACATAACCACAAATAAAAACAAGGACCAAATCCATAAATTACACAAACATCTAAATGAGTCATAAAAGAATAGATAACTAAGCATCTGGAACATCATTATCTTCATCCTCCATCTCATTATCCTAGTCGACATAGGATAAGAAGGTGGTGGGTAAGATGTGAAGAAATCCAGAGTCGGAGGCATTTCAGGTGGCTGCAAACTTGTAACACCCCTACCTATCATTATCTTCACTAGTATAATCTCTTTGCTCGATCTATTAGGGAAAATGGAAAGAGAATCAATCGGATTGCATCAGGCGGAACTCCATTCATCTTAAAGGTAGAACCGTACTCCAAGAATCTAGACATATGACCAAATGGATCCTCGTGTGGTAGCCCATTGAATGGTAAGTTCTGAATCATTTGAATCATTGCCGGCTTGATTTCAAAGTTATTTGCTGCTACTGCCGGCCTCACAATTGGTGTTTGATCACCCTGCATATTAGGACTCATAAAATCTCGCATGGTTCTTTGACCATTCTGAGGGTTTTGAAGAACTTGTTGCCTCGGCGGGTCATTCTCTAAGTCTCTTGCGTCCATTTTGCTTGGTGATTGTTAAGATATGACTGTTTGTTTCTTCTTTTCACGAGCTGTCTTTTCTAGCTCCAAATTAAGTGGTATCAACTCAATTCTTTGTTTGCTTGCACTTCGTGTGATGTGCATCAACCAACACAAATTCCTACAATACCACAATTAAGAAATAACGTCTAAATCAAGCAACATAATTTTCTTACAATATCAATCCTCTGCCAATCCCCGGCAACGGTGCCAAAAACTTAATGTGTGTAAATCCGCAAGCGTGCAAAATCGTATCAAGTAGTAAATAAAGATATCGTCCCACAGGGATTGTAGGTTGAATACTGCAATAGTCACTATGTTTGATTGTTTAGACAACGAACTAGGGTTTAGAATTACAATGGAATAAAACTAAATTAAAAACACAAATTCAATGCAATTTTAAAAGCTAGGGTTCCTTATTCTTAATTGACCATTTCAAAGGATTGATTACACAACTAGGTCTATACTAGTTTTAATTCATTTTGAAGGGATCTTAAGAACTATAGATTTTCCTCTCAGATAAACCTATAATTAATTAGAGATTAATCAACATTAAGTTAACTGGCTCTCACCAACCTAATGCCTTTTAATTCCAATTTTAAATACAACCTTTAATCAATACCAATCCACTTAACTGTCTCTCAACTAGCTAAGCAATCAATAGGTTATTGCCATTTCCTATAGAACTTATCTCTCGATTAAGCCTATAGTGTTGATTCAATTCTAGGTTGATCAGTCCTAAAATGACATTGAGTTCAACAACAACCAATGAATTAAATCTAGCAACCTAACATAATCACAATAAGCACATGGTCAATTTAGAATAATAACCCTAGAAAAGATCTAGCACATCATGTTAAAGAGAAAAGAAAACAAACAAAAAATGAAAACAATTCTAAACTTTGTAATAAATAAAAGAAAGTGATACAAGAAAAACCCCTTTTCAATGATGTCAAGAAGCCTTGCTCTTCTAACTTCAAGCCAAGTATCACTTCTACTATAAACTAAATAAATGAAAATGTATTCTAAAATAACTAAAAACAAGAACAATAGTAGAATCCAAAAATAAGAACCAAAATAGAACAACCTTCAAATGAACATGAAATGGTCCTATTTATAGACCTAAAGACCTAATAAGAAAGGTAATCTAACCCCTCTCAAACTCTATCTAATCAAAAGATAAGAGATAAGTCCCTATCTATCCATTCTTCAGCTGAAAATTATCATTTCGTGGGCTGTCACATAAGTCATGCATGGGTGCGCAAGAAAATGGCATGGCTGCGTAAGAAACAAACTTGTGCTGATCTCTGTGAGTGGCACGGCCATGCATAATTTTGGCATGGCCGTGCCACCTGTAGCATGGCCATAAATCACTCTCAGGCACGGCCATGCAATAATTAAATACGGCCATGCTCATCCTCAATGAAGATAACTCCTTATCTTGAGTCTTTAGCCTATCCACACTTCAAGGATTTATCCAATCTTCATCCAAATGCATCCTACAAAATAAAACACAAAAGAAATGATCTAAAAACAAATAAATCCTACTAATTAA
>CATIWO010136129.1:0-11829 GCA_949673435.1 Macaranga tanarius | reverse complement strand
TAGTATATGGTTGAGTAAATGACTTATTATTATGTAAAAGCATTAAGTGTATTGGATGAATTATGATCTTTGGTTTGTGCTATGATATGTTGATGAATTTATGGGTATGCCACAAATGGATTAGTGACTAAATGTCATGTGTGATTGATATACGTACTATAAGTAATGTGTTCGACTGTGAAAAGAATGAGATGTGTTATTATTGAAATTTATGATTGAATATATTGATGTATTGTGAGCTTAAGCTTAGTTTTCTGGATATAAAAAATGCTATGTATGTGAGTAATATGAATATGACATGCGGGTGAAAATCAGCGAAGTATGAGATGGAGATTTATGTGTGTGTGTGTGTGTGGCAATCGGTGAGGTTATAAGTTGAATAATAACATATAAAGGCATACCATTGAAATTAATGTGATATAATTACTGAGGCTATAAGCTGGAGAACAATATATTATAGGCCATTGCAAGTGGTCTCAGAAGCCCATATGGAGGAGGATGATGAGTTAAATTTGATTGAGGAGAAGAAAAGAAAGTGGGCTGCTAATGAGAATGCCCAATCTCAGCTGATGGATGTACAAGTCCATGTGCATGGTACTGTAGCTCATGCAATTGACGTAGAATCACCAAGGGTGGATACTACAAATGGTCAGGTTACTAGTTCTTCAACTATGAATTTTTTATCAACCGGATCTCCTGCAGGGTCCCGCCAGGAGCCATGATAGGCGTTAGTTGGAACTGTCATGGTCTTGGTAATCCATAGACAATTTAAGCACTGAAAAATCTTATTAAATCTTGTAAGCCAGTTGTTGTTTTCTTAATTAAAACTCTAGTGCATTCTAATAAGATTAATGAAATAAAGAGAGCTATTAGTTTTTCTAGTTACTTTAGTGTTGACACAGAAGGGGCGTAGTGGTGGTCTTACTATTTTATGGAATGAAGAAATTAATGTCACTATTCTTAGCTATTCTCGATTCTATATTGATATGTCTATAAGGGATGATAACTCTAGTGTGTGGAGGTTGACGAGTTTTTATGGGCAACCTGATAGATCGCTTAGGCATATTTCTTGGGATTTATTATGTGAGCTTAAGAATCATTCTAGTCTTCCTTGGTGTATTTTTGGTGACTTCAATGATCTCCTTAGTGAGAGGGATAAGTAAGGTGGATCTGATCATCCTGAGTGGTTATTTCGGGGTTTTAGGTAGGCTATTGGAGACTGTGGTTTGATTGAGTTACCATTGGGTGGTTATATTTCACCTGGGAGAGGGGAAGAGGCACTAATCATTTTATTGAAGAAAGGCTTGATCATTGTTTTGCTTCTGACTCTTGGCTTGATGTTTTTCCAGAAGCTTTTCTCAATTATCGTTTGGTGTCGGTTTCGGATCATCAGCCTATTGTTCTTTCCACTTTGGCTTCTATGCCTTATTGAAAATGTTTTCAGTTCAAGGTTAAAAATAATTGGCTTTATGAGGCTTCTTTTTATGCTAAAGTCGAGCGGGATTGGGAGTATTCAATTGGTGGGAATTTTATAGAAAGAACTAATTCTAGTATTTTGATTATGGACAGATGGGGTTGTGATTTCCGTACCCAATTTCTTAACAAAATTTCTAAAGCTAAGCTTGATTTGGCTACTTACTTAGCTTCTCATGATCCAGATTTAGATGCTAAGGTGCTTGAGTAAAGGGCTCTTCTTAATGACTTACTTGTACAAGAGGAACGTTACTGGAAGCAACAGGTAAAAAATTTTTAGCTTTAGGGCTGTGATCGAAATAGTAAATATTTTCATGCTATGGCTTATAACAGGAAACATACAAATAAGATTTTGAGTTTACAGCGGGATGATAGGCCTTGGGCTGATCAGCAGGAGGATCTTAAAGATGTTAAAAATTATTTTACATCTTTATTTGATGCAGGTGTTGTTATTAATCAGCCTAATGTTTCTTATTTACAGCTAATGGTTTTGGACCAGCAGAATGAGTCTCTTTTGGCTCCTTTTCTGATAGAGGAATTTTAATTAGTAGCTTTCTCTATGCATGTGGACAAGGCTCCAGGGCCTGACGGTTTGAACCCAGCTTATTTTTAGAGATTTTAGCACAAAATCAGGTCGGATGTTTTTACAGCTTATTGTAGTTGGTTGGATACTAGTACTTTTCCTGATAATATTACTAATACTACTATTGTGCTCATTTTAAAAGTTGAGAATCCTACTTCTATGAAGGATCTTCATCCTATTTCACTATATAATATGATGTATAAGATTTTAGCTAAAGTTTTAGCTAATAAATTGAAGGGTATTCTTCCTATGATTATTTCTGCTAAGCAATTAGCTTTTGCGCCAGGAAGATCAATTACTAATAACGTGGTGGTGGCATTTGAATTAATTCATTCTCTGAGGAGGAAGTGCACGGGTAAAAAAGGGGATGTTGCTTTGAAGATAGACATTAGTAAGGCTTATGATAGAATTCAATGGCCTTACCTACGAGTGGTGATGACTAAACTTGGGTTTGATCAAAGATGGGTTAAGTGGATTATGTTGTGTGTTTCCTCTGTTTCTTATCAAGTTGTTATGAATGGTGAGGAGGTTGGTCCAATTTTTCTGAGCAGAGGTTTAAGACAAGGAGATCCCTTGTCTTCATATTTATTTATTTTATGTACTGAGGGTTTGTCTGCTATGCTTCAAAAAGCTGAGAGGGAATCCATTTTACATGGAGTTCGGGTTTGTAGGGGGGCTCTGAGTATATCATATTTATTATTTGCTGATGATAGTTTTTTTTTTCGTACCACTAGAGCACAGTGTGATGTTATTAAGTCTATTTTAGCTAAATACAAAGAGGAGTCTGGTCAAGCAATGAATTTTCATAAGTCAGGTATTTTTTTCAGTTCCAATATCTTTAGTTATTGTCGTGTTGATTTATAAAATATTTTAGGTATGGATAATCCGTTGAATACAGAGAGATATCTTGGTCTTCCTTCTTTGATAGGACGAAAGAAGAAATCTATCTTTGATTTCCTTTGAAATAGACTTTGGAAGCGTCTGTTTGGATGGCACAGTAAATTTCTTTCATAAGCTAGGAAAGAGGTTTTGATCAAATCAGTGGCTCAGGCCATTCCATTTTATAGCATGAGTATCTTTTTGCTTCCGGTTACTTTTTGCGATGAGCTCCAACTATGATGAATTTATTTTAATGGGGATCGAAAGGTAATGTCATAAGAAGATTCATTGGGCATCATAGAATCATTTGTGCTTAAGGAAAGAGGATGGTGGTTTAGGATTTCGTCACTTATCTTCCTTTAATATTGCTTTAGTTGGTAAACAGGGCTGGAATTGTGTGGTTAATGCTCATACTTTGGTTAGCAGAATTATTAAAGCTAAATATTTCCCTACATGGGACTTTTGGTCGGTTCCTTTGGGTTCTAACCCGATCCTAGTTTGGAGAAGTGTGTGGAACACTAAACTAGTTTTTACAAAAGGTTGTAGATGGCGTATTGGTGATGGTAAAAGTATTAAGGTGTGGAGTGATTCTTAGTTTCCTAATGAGTCTGGGTTTAAACCCCAATCACATGTTCATATTGGCTTGGATGATATGCGGGTTTGTGAGCTTATGGTGCCGGGTAAGTTGGAGTAGAATATCGAACTGGTCAGTACTATTTTTAATCATGCAGATGTTGATGTTGTGCTTAGTATTCCAGCGGGTAATGATGGTGGGGAGGACTGTCTCGTTTGGCATTATGATCAAAAAGGAAGGTATTCGGTTAAATCGGGGTATAGGATTGAGGTGGCTAATCAATTGGGGTGCGAAGCTGATGGTATTGATTATGATTGGACTCGAGTTTGGAGGATTAATGTTCCTCTAAAAGTCAAGCATTTTATTTGGAAGGCATGTAGTAATGTTTTACCTACTCGGGAGTGTTTGCTTTTGAAAGGGGCTCTGTAGAGAATAGTTGTGTTTTGTGTGGTTGTGTTGGGGACCATTGTATGCATGTATTACTTGATTGTCCTTTTGCTGTTGAGTGTTGGAATGCTGCCAACATGAATTTAACTGATATTGTTTTTGATTCATTTGATTTCTGGTTGAGCTCTATTTTTCGTAGCCATGACCAAGAAATCTTGAAAAGGATTTGTATGATATTGTGGGAGATTTGGAACCAGTGCAATAATTGGCTATGGAATAACAAGCTTGTCCCTCCTTTTTAATGTCTCTTCCACTTTGAGTTTCCTTGAGCAGTTCTGATCAGCTAATGATCATGTTACACAGGCTGGTTTGTTGGTGAGCCGGCGTCGGAGAAGCTTCTGGCAATGTCCTATGCTTGGGAGTTTTAAACTTAACATTGACGCTGATGTGGATCAAACATCTTCTTTCATTGGTTTCGGTTTGGTCTTGCGAGATTATTTGGGCAGAATAAGCTGGTGCAAGGCTATGAAGACTCCAGGTAGGGTGCATGCTAAAGTGGCTGAAGCTCTTTGCTTGAAGGAAGCATTGAGTTGGGTGAAGGAGGAAGGGCTGACTGGCGTTTAGATTGAATCCGACGCTTTAATGGTGGTAAATGGTTGTCTGAAGGCCGATGTTGGTAATTCTGAGTTTGGTGGTCTTCTTGCTACGTGCAGGAATATTTTATTGCAACTTCAGCATGTTTCTATTGGTCATATTCGTCGGGAGGCTAATCATGTAGCTCATTATCTTGCTAAATCATCTTTTAGATGTGATGATCCTATTGTTTGGCATGAGACTCCTGATTTTCTTCAGGCTCATGTTGTGTTTGACGTTGAGCATTGTTAATTTATCATGGTTTGGTTTGCTTAAAAAAAAAAAAATGAAACAGGCACACATAATTTTTCAAAATATAATGATTTATTTTGAAAAGATACATTCCAACTAATGTAAAAATTAATTTTTTAATATATTACTAACAGTCAAAATATTATAAATATTTTATTATATTCGAAAAATAATGAAAAAATTAAAAATTCATCAATAGTAATAATGCCAAATTAAAAAAAATAATATATATGTATATATTATCTAATTATAAATATAATTTAGCCAATAATATAATGCCAAATTAAATAATATTAAAAATTTGAGGTTAAATTCAAATCAAATCAAGGCTAGCTAATCTAAGCATGAAGAGATTATATTGCCTAAATTTGCATTAGAATAAGATACAATTTTGAGATCAAAGTCAAATAACCTCAAGAACATAATTGACCATATGTATTTATAAAGTAATCCAATATTATTACTCCAGTACCGTTTCAGATACTGAATATTTATACATCCCAATAATACATCATGCCTTGGATTTTTTTGCAATCTCTATTATCATTTAAAAATTTCACTGCCCTTTGATTTGTTTGGACTTTCTCATTGCAAGTAACAAAATAACGTCCAATTGTTACAGTGACAATGGTTCAGTGATTTTTTTAAAAAAAAAATCAAGATATATATATTTTAAATTTTATTACAATTTTTACTAATTTAAAAAGAAGTATGTAGTATATGAAAAATAATTATCATTATATCTTATAATATTTAATACAATATCATATAGTTTATATCAGAATTCGAATTGGATATATTTCTCTGTGGGCAGAACCTAAACTCAAGATTTTAACTAAAAAAAACTCAAATAATGTGAAATCGTTCTCTAATGAAAAATTCACTTAACCAAAAGTTGGAAAACAACCCAAAGTCCACCAAACAAATAAAGCCACAACATCAAACTGTTGTTTTAATTAAAGACATATTTCCCTGTGATTTCCTTATGGCTACAATGTATATATATATATATATATAAAGATGGAGCCATAACAAGAGAAATAGAAGCAAAGAAAACACATACATGCACATATGGAGGAGAAGAAGAAGAAGCAGCAGAAGCCACAAAACTTTCTTCTACAATGCTTTTGCTTCTTCTTCTTCTCATCTCTTATACCCACATCCCATTCCTTCAACTACGCCAATGCTCTCTCCAAGAGTCTTCTTTACTTCGAATCTCAACGTTCCGGCCGCCTACCATACAACCAAAGAGTCATTTGGCGCCACCATTCTGGCCTCACAGATGGCCTTCAACAAGGCGTAAGATCACACTTGTTCCTCCACATGATTCTTTTATGTTACAAATCAAAATGATTTTGATGTTATGGGAATTAATGTTTCGTGCTTATTGTTTATATGTGTAATGAAGGTGGATTTGGTAGGAGGGTACTATGATGCAGGTGACAATGTGAAGTTTGGTCTGCCAATGGCATTTACCATAACAATGTTGTCATGGGGTGTTATTGAATATGGAAATGAAATTGCCTCTGCTGGAGAGTATGAACATGCTCTTGAAGCTATCAATTGGGGCACTGATTATTTCATCAAAGCTCATACACATCCAAATGTCTTGTGGGTTCAGGTATTTTAATGATTACATTGATACAATCTTGGTTCTTGATATTGAAAAATATTAGTGATATTGGTTAAATGCAATAGTACTAGAGTATAATACACCCGGCATAAGTAAATTATTTGCTTAATCTCTGATATCCGTTAATCATCAGAACTCTGACTAATCTGAATTGAGCTGAATGAATGTTTTTAGCTGGACAAAACTTTTTCAACCCTTATATATCTATTTAAGCCACGTCAGTTTATATTGTAAATTTTTTTTATAATTTAAGAGAATGCGTTTTCATATATCTTGCATATGTACTAATGCACGGGATTTACATAACCATATACATATTCTATTATTGGATTTGTTTCTTTGCTAAATTTTGTGTATAAGTGAGGAACATTATTTTTCAGGTGGGTGATGGCTACACGGATCATTACTGTTGGCAAAGGCCAGAAGACATGACAACATCACGGCGAGCCTACAAGGTGGATGAAAAGAACCCCGGATCGGATGTTGCCGGAGAGACCGCGGCAGCATTAGCAGCAGCATCAATCGTATTCAAGAAAACAAACCAACATTACTCTCACCTACTATTGCATCATGCTCAACAAGTAAGTTAGTTAATTAATGACGTTATTATAAGTTGTTAATTATAATTAAAATAACTTGTGTATACGGTAGGTATACTCTATTCACCAAAATTCCTTATAGAGATTTAAGATTAGTAGAACCAAAAATTAGAGGGTGTGGTTAACTAACCTTAGCATCAATGCAATATTATACATAAACTATATGTATATATACCGGAACTGATAGCTATAAAGGTTGTAATTAATTCGATTAGGTACCTAATTTCATTAGAAGATAGAATTCTCTTAGTTTGTATATTTCTTTATGTTTGTAAGACTCGAACTCGAAACTTTATTTAAGAAAATTCTTTTACCGCTTAAATCAATAAACATTAGTTATAAAATATTTTTATAGAGTACACGAGGATATATTATGTTTAAATATGACAAAATTTGCGATAATTGAATTTATGTGCTATAACTTATGAGAAAATTAGAATTACATCACTAAATTTGTTTAATGTTTTTTGGGTTGTATGTGCGTAGTTGTTTGAGTTTGGGGACAAGTATAGAGGAACATATGATGAGAGTGTGAAGGCGGTGAAGGGGTACTATACGTCGGTGAGTGGGTACAAGGATGAGTTGTTATGGGCAGCCTTGTGGCTATTCAAGGCCACCGACAATGAGGCTTATTTGATGTATGTGCTGGAAAATGCTCATGGATTTGGTGGGATCACTTGGGCCATTACTGAATTTAGCTGGGATGTCAAGTTTCCTGGTCTTCAAATCCTTGCTTCCATGGTAACTCACATATTTTTATATATGCATTTCTCAATCTTATTGTGTTGTTTGTCACGTACCCAAAAAAAAATGTTCATTTAATTAGGTTAAAAGACATGAAACTTAATTTCAATCAAAAACTTATTGTGATAGAAACATTAATTTAAACATTTTAATTAATATAAATATGTAATGATGGCACTTTTTTGTTTTGATTTGTGTGTTAAAGTCACATTCATGCATGTAATCAGGGGTTTAAATCAGTTTATTTGTTACGTTCAATGAATGTATACTTGATATTATATCTAGCACTCCCTCCCTCTCCAAGGAATTAGAAAACTTGTATTTGGTTTTTTATTGATAAATTATTACTGTAGAATTAAGATTTTCAAATATATAAGAAAAGTCATCATTATGTAATCTAAATTTGCCAATGAAATGAACAAAGTTGTTAAGGGTTTTAGACACAAATCTAATCCTTTGCTAAATTTTGTAAAAATATTGAACTAGATATTTATTTTTTGATTCATAAGAGATTAAATTATTAAAATTCCGATGAATTACATAATAAAATTAATTTAAATAAAAATAATTTTACAAATTAATTGGTAGAATTTGAATTTTACATATTAGAATATACTAAAAAAAGTAATTAGTAGACTGTTTTTTTCACTAGCAACTAGAAATATGTTACTATTGGTTAATTAGTATTTCAAGACTAATTAATTGAATTTTAAATCCATAAAAGCTTAAATTTTATCATTTATTTTCTAAATAGTGTCATTTTTACCATTAAATTAAGTTACTATAGCTGACTTCTCTATTTTGTAATTGGCCACTAATTAACTTGCATTCTTATATAATAATACATATTGCAGTTGCTAACAGAGGAGAGGCACAAAAAACACAAGCACATATTAGAGCAGTACAAATCAAAAGCAGAGTATTATCTCTGCTCTTGCCTTAACAAACACAACATTACTAATGTGAAACGCACCCCAGGAGGCCTGCTATACATCCGCCAATGGAACAACCTCCAATATGTATCAACGGCTGCGTTTCTTCTCACAGTTTACTCTGATCATCTCTTATCATCGTATCAACGGCTCCGATGCGATCAAGACACATTGGACGCACAAGAAATTTTAAGTTTTGCCAAATCACAAACTGACTACATTTTAGGTGCTAATCCAATGGGCATGAGCTACTTAGTTGGGTTCGGGATGAAGTACCCTCAGAAGGTCCACCATAGAGGTGCATCCATTGAATCATATAAGGGGAACAAGGGTTTTATTGGGTGCACACAAGGGTATGATATATGGTACAACAGGCCAGATCCAAACCCTAATGTTGTTGTTGGGGCCCTTGTGGGTGGGCCAGACAAGGAAGATGAATTTTTGGATGAAAGGGGTAATTACATGCAAAGTGAGGCATGTACATATAACACAGCAAGTCTTGTTGGTGTCTTTGCTAGATTGCAAAGACTGAAAGAGGGTCACTAGTTGCTTCTATTTGAGATAAAATTTTACTTAAAATTCTTTTGACACATTGAGAATAAAGAAAAGAGAAGTGCTTGTATAGTATAGGAAAAGATTTGGTTTTCATTGAGTGGTTATGGCATCTTCACTTAACCCAATTCAGCTTCTTTTTAGGTGACAATTTTTGTGTAGGAATTCATATATATATACACACGAGAATGTTCGCCTTTCAATTAAATGTAATTTTGTGCAGTTTGGTAATGAATTGATGTACGTATCAAAGGAGATTGTACTCAAGTTAGTTACATTTTTATTTGTTATTTATTTTCTTTGATAGAAATATAATTTGGTTGAATAGATCTTTGTTGTTATTATGGTCATATTTGACTGAACTGAATTAGTTCGACATCTATTTTACTAAATTATTGTTGATAATTGGTGATTGGTAACTGATAGTTAGTTGATACTAAATGTTTAGTAAAATTATAACAGTAGTTGTTGATGGTGTATATAGATATTATACCTATAGTATGTGATACAAATATTAATAATAATATATATAATAAAAAATATTATTTTATACCTATAATTAGAAATATTGTAAATAATTTTAATTATTTATATAATTTCAAAAAATAAATATATCTATTTTTATTAAATTTTTCACAATCTATTATTATTATTATTATTATTATTATTATTATTATTATTATTATTATTATTATTATTATTATTATTGTTGTTGTTGTTATTAATGAACTGTAAAAATTTTATATTAATATAATTTTTAATATTTTATTTGTGTGGTTAGTTTTTTAAATAATTATCCAAATAATAATTTATCTATGTCTATATAATAATATAATAAGAGTTTCAAAGAATGAGTTAACAAAATTGTGCCAAGCGGCACTCTAACAATTTTGCATATGTTAGTTAACTTTAAGCCACTTTTGAAAATTTTAGAAACCTATTGATGAATTATTTTTTTATTTAATTTTTTAAAAGTCTTTTTATTTTCTCATAAATGTTTTTATAGTTTTAATATATTACTTTATATTTATTTCCATTTATTATTTATAAACTTTATTTCTTCTTCTTTCACATTATTTAATTATAAATTTATTTTATATTTATTTCAATTTATTATTTGTAAACTTCATCTCTTCATCTTCCATGTTATTTAATTATAAATTTAGTGGATAATTAATTGAATATCATTATAAATATTCAAACTCAATGGTATAATTTTACATAATAATTTTTCTTAATTGTTTAATTTTTAAATGGTATAAAAAAGAGATTGGAGACTTAAGTTCTATGCATATTATCTCTTTCAAGATGGTATTTCTCATTAAATCATATTTTTAAATTAATTTATTGGTTATCAAATAAAATTTATATATCCAAAATTGGGATGATATTGGATGTTGTATTTTGTCTCTCCAATGTTGATAGCTACTAATCTACTATTGTCGATATTGAGGTACGTAGAAGTGTGCATTCAGTGGTTCGGTCAGTTTTTGGGCCTTTTTTTGGCTTAACCGATCTATACAAAAATCGAACCAAACCAATCTAGAAAACTAAACTAAATTAAAAATTGAAATTTTAATATTGAAAATTGAATTGACCAAACCAAACTGAAATTTTAAAAATATTAATTATTTTTGTATTTTTGTATTAAATTTTTATACTATTTTAAAAAATAAAAAATAAAATCTCAGTTTGTTTGGCTATTTTGGTTAACCAAATTTTTTAGATATAAAACTAAGTCAAACTAAAATTTTGGTTCGATTTCGTTCAAAAAATCAAAAATATGAAATCAACAAATCAAACTGAACTAGGTCGGTTTGATTTTCAGTTTGGTTAACTCAGAAGGCTTGCACACCCTTAGAGGTATGTATAAATAATTGATTTTGGTACTTATTGAATATACTTTTTTTAACATTTTTTATATTTTCTTTTAATTGTGTTTTGAGTACAAAATTACCTATAAATTATTTTTGAATACAAAATTTATTTTTTTTATCGCTCTAATATTCATGGCTACAATATATATAGAGATTATAATATGTGAAAATAATTTTTTTGTCCTTATTGAGCATTCTTCTTTCACATAAACTCAAAATTAGAAACTTAATACAATTGACAAAATTTTCTTTAACTAACTACATATATTTATACACCAGATTATAAATAAGTTTGCATAAAATGAATTAGTAAAAATATTTTACTTATGAATATAAGTTAGAAAATAAATTATTAATTTTTTATTTTAAAAAATAATTTGTCATAAAATAGTATCACTCGCACGTTTGCCTGGTTAGCAATAGTGCTAAGCACGGGTCTTGAGGAACCCAAACTGTTTCAAAAAATCGAACCGAAAATCTCTAGAGCCGAAAATCTCCGTTGACCATTTGACTTTCTCCGAACCGAACTGTCCCAAAAATTTTTATTGTGATGGGTCCAGAGATTTTGAATTCTCCGAACCGAGATCCATCCCGAACCGCTCCGAACTGTACCGAACCGAAAAACTAAAACTAGAACCGATAATTTAATAAAATTAGAGTATATATATATATATATATATATACTCTAATTTTATTAATGTTAAACCTACT
>CATIWO010136122.1:0-16696 GCA_949673435.1 Macaranga tanarius | reverse complement strand
GCCATACTCTTCCAAGTAGTTGCCAAGCAAGTCAGAAATCACCATTCTCTTTGCCCTTTTACACATTATCACACTAACTTGACATTTCAATTCCTCACCAACAAGCTTTCGAAATTCATGTATCTTTATTCTAGGTTCTTGAATAAATCTGTCCCTATAATAAGCAGCCAATAATTTTGTTGTCACTCTCTTATTTTTATAAACTCTATGACATCTGTGTTGAGGATTATAAGTTTTAATCCTGAAATCTCCAGTCTTATTCTCAGTACTAGCAAATATGAACCATGGGCAACCTGTTTTAGTACACCCAGCCTTGACCCTCAAATTCTCATTTTTGGAGAATTTCACTTCACAGCCCTTCAACACTGAATATTTGGTTATTGCATCCCTGAACTGCTGGACTGTTTCAAACACCATCCCTACTACAAAAGCTGGCATTCTGACACTTGGATCATAGAATATCCTGTCGTGTTTCTTTCTTCTTATAGTCTGGCCAGTCTCATCTCCTGACTCAATCTCTATGCTGTAGTTATCATCAGACTCATAATACTCAGTATCTGTGTGCAACTCCTCATTTACAACATCTGCCTCATTTTCTTCCTCATTTGCAACATCTTCTGGCTCCTCATTTTCTTCCTCATTTTCTGCAGAGCATTCCTCTTCAAGCTGCTCTTCATCTTCTGGCAAAATAGGTACATTGCTGTTATAGAACTTCTTCATTTTCTCTCTGGCCTGTTGCAACTCCTCATCACATCCATCTGAAAGCACATCTTCTTCTTTTTCCCCTTCAATAGACACTCCTCCTAAACCTGAATTTCTTGAAGCCTCATTCCCTGTTGCAGCCACTGACTCATGATCATCCATACCAGCCTCATCACATGCCCTTACTTTTCTTACTACCTCATATGTGGTTGCAGCCTCATCAGGTGTATGTGCTGTTACTGCCTCCTCAGGTGCCTGATCTGCCTCAGTTCTTATTGATACCTCATCAGGTGCAGGTTCTGTTACAACCTTATCAGTTGCTACTTCTGTTTCAACCAATTCATCTACGCATACATTAATTCCCTCTAAAAATTGCACTTCCTGAGCCAAATCAACCGCATGACCTAAGTAGAAGTCCACTGAGTCCGTATCCCGACAATAACTAAAAATCTTAAACACTTGCTTATCATCACTCATCAATACTAGCCCATCATCTAAAGTACATCCAGGTTTTAGCCAATATATCTCAGGTTTGTGATTGTAACCTAGTGATATAACATACATCTCAATCTTCAAATAATGCAGTTTATCCCTATCCGGAATCCACAAAATAGCTAACTCCTCATTTTCGTATCTAACAGTTGGCCCCTTCACAAACACTCCACCATGATGAAATCGCAAATTCAAAGGTTGCCTTGTGTCTCCCATCTATTAATCAACAATACCATTATTCAATAAACATAAAACTACCCTTCAATACCAAAAATTAAGAGTACATTAATGGAAAGTTGATGTCGATAATAAACAAAATAAATGCAATGACATCAAAAATTAAGAGTACATTTATCAGTAAATAGAGCAAAATCCAAGAACTTTCATAAACAGCCAGACACAAAAATGGCTTCATCTAATATAAATAAGTAAATTTGGTACACAATATCCACTGCTCGAAACGCAAAGTGCTACTACCCAAAGAGATTTACAAATGCATATCACATAAAAGAAAACCCACAAATATAACATTTTTCACATGATCATCAGGTTGTCAACAAGGAGTTTACAAATGTAAACCCAAATAGCAGAGATTTACACAAATGCAAAAACATCATCTTACTTGATTAAGATTTTCCTTCACTTCGCTTCGCCTGAATTTACCGTCTCTGCATTACAAACCCAACTTCCTTTCTTTTCGATTTTGTCTTCTCTAACCCTAGCCTTCTCTGCTGCAAAACAATCGCCTGGGCTGCATGAAAACCACCTGTCCAATATTTTTCCCGCTCTCTTCTTAATCACTTTCTTAACGTTAATTAACTTCTAATCCGTTTCTTTTCAAAGTCATCACGCACTTTTAATTAGAACTGAAGATCACGCGCCAGCAGCTGCCCAAAAAAGGGTTTAAATGAGACATTAATGGCAAGTTCTGGACTTAATTGTCAAAAAATGTCATTTTGGGCCAAATTGATCCTTAGCGATAAGTTCGAGGGCTAAATCGAACCTTATTCCAAGAAAAAATCAATATATAAAATTGACCAACTTACCCTTGAAAACCCCGCACGTGCAAGATGCATGCTCCTTTTAAATTCCTGATAGGGTTACACATTATAATGGGTCCCCACTCACCACTTCAATATCCTCTTATTGTTGACACCGTGTGTCAACACCGAGCGGGAAATGGCCGCCACGCATTTTACTCATTGACCAAACGCACCACTAACTAAGCCAAAAAGCTTTGCCAGCAATCAGCATCTCTCCCCGCCGTTACTCTTAACGTCAGTATTATTCTCCGTTCTCTCATTTATCTTCAGCTACAGGTATCCGATCTCCTTCGCATCACTTTACGAAAAGAAGTTTCTAGAGAAAAGAGTTTGTTGTTAGGGTTTGGGATGGACGATACCTTACTTGACGATGTTATACGGCGGTTAGTGGAGGCGAAGAATGGAAGGACGACGAAATCGGTGCAGTTAACGGAGGCGGAAATACGGCAGCTTTGTGCTGCGTCGAAGGAGATATTTCTCAGTCAACCTAATCTTCTTGAACTTGAAGCTCCGATTAAGATTTGTGGTAATTTATTAGCAGCTCAGTGTTTGATTATTGATGCATTTTTTTTACAAAAATTTAATCATAAGCTTGAAAAATTGATTTTTTTTTTGTATGTAAAGGAATATATATATATGTGTGTGTGTGTGTGTGTGTATTGTTGGAATTTGTATTTAGAAGAAACAGTGACAACAGGGGGAAGGCAAGAAGAAGCTGGTGATTTTGAGTTTGTTTTTGGTAATGGTTATGGAGTGGAAGGGAGGATTTTTTTTTTATTAGTAGAAATACAGGATAGCAAGTGTAAAATGGTGAAAGTTTGAAAATTGTGTTGCTGTTTCATTTTTTTTAATACTGGTATTTAAATTGCATGGTGCTAATCAATTGTTTATGTGGGTGATTTGATGAGATTTTTGTTAGGGATCGATATCAAGTGTTCTTGTGTTTAGGGTAATTATAATTATTAGTGATTTGAGTGGAAAGAAGTGGGGATAAAGCTCCAACTAATGGATTTTTGCTATACTCATATACTTAATTGCTTAACTCAAGACACGTCTAGTGCCTTTTATGATGAGCTAAAGAAATAAAGGCTTTCTTTGTAAGTGACTTGGAGCAGAGAACTCGTTGGAGGCTAGGAGCCTCTAAAAGGCTTCCTCTCTCTTCGTCTATTTAGATAATGTGGTGTTTTTTTTCACAATAGCCTACTGGGATTGCTTATGTTTGTGGTCTGCACAAGTATGTAGCAGCTTCTTGTTGGCTATATTGTCATTCATATATTAGAATATTTGCTGTTTGGCATGGTACATGTGTCAGAATATTAGTGGCTAAAGGGGGACGGTGTTGTCCATTGGAATGGATGTCTGTATTTGGCAATAGATATGTCATTTATTATTTTTGAAAGGCTCTGTATTTATTTTATTGAATTGAGTAAGAACTTCAAAGAAATTGTGACTTCTTAAGTCATTAGCATATGAGTATATTTATAGCCTGTTGGAAGGCAAACCTGCAAGCTTAGTAGTTGGCTTATTAGGTATTTGCTGTGATGGCCTTACCTTTTGCAACAATGCTATCTTTGATTTGATCTCTTTTTCTGCTTGGTTGTAATAGTCACGTGGTTTTCCATTAAGGAATGTATATTATTGTATGTGGTGCGAATGTGTAACATCAGATGGTTGATTAACAATCAATATTTTTTTCTTTCCTACATCAAGTCTTAATGAAAGTATGGCCAAATTGGTATCCATAGACATAACATCTGAGCTTGACAAACCTTTCAAGGAATCTTGAAATTATTACGATTACACTTTTATCATCAGTAACTCAAATATATTTTTCTAGGGATTTTTAGGAAAATGTTTATTTTATTATTATATTTTTATATGGAGTCTTCATTTTGCATCAAAAATTTAAATATTTTGGTTCATTTTATAGGCAAAAATCCTTAATTTTTTTTCCTTTTGAATGTAGATATAATAGACAGTCCTGTCTGAAATGGTAGATTTGAACTTTATTTGATACTTTTGCCAGACTAACAGAGTGACTTAAATCATTTCTATATCCAATACTTTGGAAAATAATGCATTTGATAGGACTTCTTTTAATGTAATTATTTAAGTAAATTATTCAGTCTAGTTAACCTTAGAAACGTAATTGTAACTGTGCAATTGTAAAGCAGAAGCGGTTGTGTTATCATTTATCATTTAGGGATCTAGTAATTGTATTGATCCATGCTAAAATTTTTCCTATTATTGAAAATTGGCGTCATTGCTTGTTCTGGAGGCTATTGTTCTATGTTGCAGTAGAGCTTATCTCATTATCATGTCACAAACATTTAATGCATGCACAGACCCATATATTAATATGGGGGAGTTCTCTTTTGCTTTGGGGAACCGAATTAGTTATTTCCTACTTTGGCGGGAACTTTCTTTGTTTACCTTTATTTGGCGCTGTCACCATTTTTTTACGAGCTGTTTTGGTCATTCCCTGGTGGCATCATTTTGGATGTTTGTGATACCACAATTTTTTTATTCATTTATTTTATGTGTCAAGATACAAAACTTACTATAAATTAGCATGCAAACTTACTATAAATTAGCATGCTTCTTCTTTTTTCCCCCCTTTTAATTGAGTTATGAAATAAGTTATGGGTGCATACGTGAATTAGCCTTGATGATCCAAGGGCTTTTTCCTTGCATGTCCTCATTTGTGTGTCAAAAATAATATCTTAACCGAGAGGAGAAATGTGCAATTTCTGCGTAACTTGTTCAGTGTACAACTAAAGATGTTTGCAATTCTGTTCTTTACTGGATTGGAGGAGCTAGGTGGTTCAAATCTTTGGAAGATTTATTTGGCACGACCAGTTTGCTTCCTAGCTTAAGACCACCTGCCGTTCATTTGACATTCATGAGCTATTTAATTTCTTTTTATGTTATTTTGAGTAATTTTAGTTAATTTTGTAGTTATGAATTATTAACTAACGTGCTGGTTGTTCTCTTTTATATTGCTTTGGCAGGAGATGTTCATGGTCAGTTTTCAGATCTCCTACGATTGTTCGAATATGGTGGGTACCCACCTGCAGCAAACTATTTATTCCTAGGGGATTACGTTGACCGTGGTAAGCAGAGCATAGAGACAATATGCCTTCTCCTTGCATACAAGATCAAATACAAGGAGAACTTCTTCCTTCTGAGGGGTAACCATGAATGTGCTTCCATAAACCGAATATATGGGTTTTATGATGAGTGCAAGAGGAGGTTTAACGTTCGCTTATGGAAGACATTTACTGACTGCTTTAATTGTCTGCCTATTGCGGCTCTTATAGACGAAAAGATTCTTTGCATGCATGGTGGGTTATCTCCTGATTTGAAAAACTTGGATCAGATCAGAAATATTGCTCGTCCTGTTGATGTGCCAGACCAGGGTCTTATATGTGATTTATTGTGGGCTGATCCTGATAAAGATATCCAAGGCTGGGGAGAAAATGATAGGGGGGTGTCATATACATTTGGTGCTGACAAGGTTTCTGAATTCCTTGAGAAACATGACCTTGATCTTATTTGTCGGGCCCATCAGGTAACATTATATGAATTAAATTTACCACTTGGATATTTGTGCATGTGCATGTTGAAATTGTGTTGACTATAATCAATTTTGTTAGTTTTAAAACTGGAGTCCCAGCTTTTTCGTCATTGTTTATATATATTACACCAGAATTTGCAATGTGATGATGTTGGCGAACTTGTGAAATTAGAAAAGGATGCAATTGGTCATGCTGTCATAGATAGCCTGATATTTGTTTGCTCACTAATGTTTTCTTGTTGCACTGATTATTTGTAGATCCACTGTGGGCTCTTGGCTCTTCTATGTTTGTTCTAAAATTTTCGTAGGAAACAAACAAAGTTTTTTACTCCTATAAGTTTCTACCTATATTACAGTACCTTTGTTACTGCTGCTTTGGTCTTGAGGACATGTTGGGTCTTCATGGTGCTGGAATGATAGCCTGTTTTTCTCACTGACGCATCTTTTGTGCTTATGTTCATTGACATGACAGCTGAGACATGGAGATCAGTGTGAATTCTTCCAATAATATTTATAATTTTCATTGATGAGTGTGATTAATAGGTTGTTGAAGATGGTTATGAGTTTTTTGCAAGAAGGCAACTGGTTACAATATTCTCTGCGCCAAATTACTGCGGTGAGTTCGATAATGCCGGTGCCATGATGAGTGTAGATGATACATTGACATGCTCCTTTCAAATTCTTAAATCTTCTGAGAAGAAAGGAAAAATGGGATTTGGCAACCACACATTGAGACCTGGAACTCCCCCCCATAAGGTATGCAAATCCTATGTAGCCAGTTCACGTTACTTTTCCTGCTTACAATTTGTTAAATAAGGTGATGGTGAGACTTGTGGATTAACTTGTGGTTCATCTCAGGGGAAGGGTTGACTGAATCATGCAAGCATTAAAAATATGAAGTGTCATCAGAAATGGAGTTAATCTGTTGTTTTTGTGCAAGCTTTCTGCCACAGAATTCACTTTCCATTGCCTGGCAAGGCCGCAGAACCTAGCAATACTGCCTTGGCGCAAAGGTGAAGTGTGAAGACATAATGTTACTGAACACAGTCAAAGAGCTGAGGTACTCGATGTCGGGGAAAATGGGTGCTTATGTTTTTAATTATGTAAAATGGCCGTTGTGACTCTATGCCATACTGCAATTGGTGTATGCACAAATTTAACTCATATCAGTACTTCTCTTTCTTGCAAGTTCGGGTAGCAAACTCTTTACATATGAAAATGCTTTTTTTTTTTTTTTTTTTTTTTTAAGCAATAATGACTGCATGAAAATGTTTGGTTGTTTCACCTTTAACAAAAATTCAGGGTCTTTGATAAAGAAAATAAAAAATTACCATAGCTAACAAATATTGATGATAAAAGCCCTATTCTTATTTCAAAGGTTTATGGTTTTTCTTTTTTCCTTTTTTTAAACACAAAAGAGATATCATAGTCCATTTTTTTTGTCTTGATGTAAATTATATCATTATTTAAGACACCATCAACAATTATTTTCTCTTGATGCAAATTTTCCCATTAAAAGTATTTTGTTTCCACATCATTTTTTTTTGATGAAAAAATAGATTTTTATCAATTTAGAACAAACATTGAAAATTTTCTTTAAGTTTCTACTTTTTTAAAATAACATTTCTAGCTTTTTTTCAAAAGAAAATACTGATTTTCGTAGTTCTTTTAAACAAATTCATTGAAATGAATTAATAAATTAGTCCATTTATCACCAATATGAGACCATATATTCTCCTCAATAATAAAAAGTTGATATTTTGTAAAGAATATCAAATGTCAGAAAAAGGTATATTTTAAATATTTTTATTCAATCTGAGAAAAAAATTAATTTATTTTTCTCGTACATAAACTTATATGTTTAATTTTGATATAATTTTTTGAAAGGAATTTTGATATATTTTACTATTAGAGAAAATAATTATTATTCCAATTATTATTAGCCTTGTTTTCTTTTTAGACGGAATTTTTACTTTTTAGCTTTGTTGAAGGTTATTATCACACTAAATTACTGACAAAAAAATTAAAACTTCTTAATGCTACCATAATACGACACGTGTTATTCCTCAGACATTGTCGTCAATTAAACAAAATTTAAACTATATCTCCGTGCCAAAAAATATCATAATTAAAACCTTTTCCCTTCGGTTACAAACTTATAGCAGCGGGACACAGAGAAGAAGAAGAAGCATGATGGGAACGGTTGTCCCGGCGACGGCTGCGGCGGCGGCGACTGCTGCTGCTGCTGCTGTGGCGGCAACTTCACAGACGGTAGTAGCGGGGCAGCAGAAGATGTCGGCTTCGTTCGCGAACTCTTTCAGAATAGCAGCCGTTGCAGAGCGATTGGCTTTGCACCTCTCTTCCGGCAGCGTCGGCAACTCCAGCACCGAGTTTTTCGGTCTCTGTCTCTCTCTTGCTAGGTATTATTACATACATCACATCTTTATAGTTTATGATTGCGTGTTGTGTTATTTTCTGGCTGGTTGTTTTGTTTTTGCTTGTAGCTTGTTCGCTTTGCTTAGGGTTTTGATTTTAGTGTTTGTCCTGGATTGAAATTACGAGCGTTGATTAGGTTTACTTTGATAAATGCAGAGGTATTGATTATGCTGTTGCAAACAATGAGATTCCTCCTAAAGCTCAAGATTTACCGTCACTGTTGAAACAGGTTACATGTTTTTTACCATGTTATATATTAAATTTTCACTTGTGTTAGTTGCATTTATATGTCAATACTTAGTTTAATCCGTTGCTTTGGCAGATTCATGTGTGGAGACTGTAAACTATTACTGATAGCTTAAATTTTTTCCATGAGAAATCGAATGAGTTGGGCATTTTGGGATAAGATATTCAATAAGTTTTTGTATGAAATTAATTCACTGGGACTGATTTGATGTAATTCCTTCACTCTGTAGGATAGTTACTAGGCTGGTTGGTTTTTGGTACTTTACTAGTGGAGTAACTGTTGTTCTTACTTTAATCTTTGTTCTGGAAACTTATGTTTTGGAATAAGTTATATAAATATTTATTTTTGTACAGGTGTGCCAACGTAAAAATGATCTCTTTTTGCAAGCAGCTATCATGGTTCTTATGATTTCTGTTAAGGTAAATATAAATAGGCATATGAATTTTCCAGTGTTTGTTTTGTGTTGGTCTTCTAAATTCCCAGTTAACTATTTAATCCAGCCTTGGCATATGTCTTTACTTGTGAGAATTTGGGTTTGGGATATAGGAGTGGATTTTTGCTTTGTTCCATATTCTCCATTATTGAGAAAGATAGCCAAGTATTAAGCAGTCGTTACTCAAGTTCTATTGGACATTTGTGGTTTTCAATAGAAGATTCGAGGCATGAGATTTGCTCCCATGTCGCTTAAATTTTCCCTTGTATGGCCCCTATTCACTGAGGTCATATGCAATTGAAAGCTCTAATTTTTTTCTTTTTCATGTTGTTGTATAGGGTGACTGATTACATCTGTCATGAATATATTTGAAGAATTTGAACAACATTTCTTCTTTTCCTTTTCACATGTATCTATATAAATTTCCCTTTTGATGGCATTCATTCCTTCAGATTTTATGCCTATTTTCCATCAGTCATGCTACTATAATAGCATTATTGTTGCAATGCTTGTAGTCTGAGTGAATAAAATTTGGTAAAATAGATTTCGATGTTTGACCACTTTCTTCCTTTATAAACATCCTGCAGGTGTACATTATATGTAAACTCAATTGTCCATTTTTTTTTAAAAAGTTCTTTTTTGTCTTAAAATTTATTTCTAACTTTTTGCACTTGGCATTGTAGAATGCTTGTAAGATCGGATGGTTTTCACCTAAGGATTCTCAAGAGCTTTTAACTATTGCTAGTGAGGTTCGCCACTGGTTTCTAATCCCTTGTTGATTGTCCTTTAATTCTATGCTGTAATAATCACATAGAAATTATTAATTTCTCTTTTCTGAAATTTTTCAAAGATTGGAAACAGCTTTTGCAGTCCAGGAGATATTAATACTTCACCTAGTGATTCTCTTTCTGTTATCTCAAAAGTTTTGTCCAGGTAAGAGCTCTTAAAGTGTTTGTATTTTAATTTTATTAATGGGAAGTGTTTACTAAGTATTTCCCATTTTAGTTTTTGCAAATGATTTCCACTTGAGGTTTTTGCACTTGTAGGCTAGACCAAAAGCAACAGAATCTTGATTTTTTTTTTTTTGGGTAGACATGAATTATATGTGGATAACAGCAGTAGTGTATTAACTAACGGTATGTTTAGGCAACAACTTTATGCTTATTGTTTATTACAAAATCAAGCATGTAATTATCACCATGTTTCAGGAGTTATCAATTTTGAAATTGATACTAACTTCTTTGATTTGCAAACTGCCTTTCTCCTCCAATCCCCTCTTATCCTCACTGCTTACAGTGTGAATGCCTAGTGCTATGTGCACATTGTTGGCAGTTGATCCTATGGTTGCATCCATTGCTAGTTGAATGGGTGTGCAATTTGAGGGATGTCCCAGTAATTTGTCAGTGTTGCTGTCTTTTATGACATAGCCTTGATTGCCATCAATCCAGTGCAATTGCATCTGAATTTTGTTAAGGTGGCTGTGCCTTACATGATATCTGATGTTTTGAAATTGCAATTGAAAGCTTTCTCTGATTTGTATCACTCTGCAGATTCTATCCACTGATGAAAATGGGGAATATGCTTGCTTCTCTCGAAGTTAAGGTAGTTCCCCCCCCCCCCCCCCCCACTTTTCTTACATTTTCTGTGTACTTTGACAAATGCGTTAATCTATCCTGGTCCATTGTAGCCTGGATATGGAGCATACGTGATCGATTTCCACATTTCAAAGAACACAATGCATTCTCCACAGGACAAAATAGTAAGCACCTCTTTGATTTTGAATTGAAGGATCCTGTAAGATGCAATATTTCATGTAGAATATCTTAACTATATCTTTTGATTTTTTAATCAAGTGTATGGCGTTTTGTACGTGCATCATAATCTAATCTAGTTCATCTATTAGGGCAGCCTTAGATCATAACCTTTGTTATTGTTCTGTATTTACCATTGAAGGTGCATAGGTTCTTTTTGATTAAAAGTTTTTCTTCCCGACTCCTGGCATGTTTGCCTGCATTTCTATTGATTTTTTGGCCTATATTATCTATATTCTCATTTGCTAGTTTGTACCTGTGGTGGTTAACATTTAAATTTGGGTTATTACCACCAAGCAAGCTGTCAATATTTTGCGAAATAACATTTGCTTTCTATTTTAGTAAATTTAAGTCATAGGCACATATAATGAGCAAACTAATTGAATTTTTTAGTCCGTACTTGATTTTCATTTTTACATGTTTTTCCTATTGGGGTACCCAAATAGGATAATTGAGTTCAATCCATCATTTCTTCATAAAGGAAAAAGATCTCAGACTCAGTCCACTTTTTAGATTTCTTTTTGTTTCATCTTGTCCTGTCTTTGTGGTCTACAGCGGTTATTTGTGGCACAGAGAGATAATATAGAGACATCTGCATGTATTATAAGTCCGCAGCAAGTGAAGTATGAACCTTCTTTTTTAACTCTCCTTTTATGGTTTTATTCATGCAATATATTTTGGTTAGTGATTACCTTTCTTTTAACTTTTTGTAGCTTTCTGTTAAATGGGAAGGGAGTGGAGAAAAGAACAAATGTTTTAATGGTTGGTGTTCACATTACTTACATTGGATTAGTTAATGTGAAGGTTGGATTTAATACTTTTTGCTTGCCTTAGGACCCAGGACCACAGATACCAACAAATGTGACTAGTATGCTTAAATATGGAACAAATCTTCTACAAGCGGTTGGCCATTTCAATGGTATGCTTGAAAGCAAGTGCTTGTTTATGTGAAGATTATGCATTATAATATTGTTTCATTATTCATGTTTTATAGATCACTCATTCTTTTTTAAATTAATTTGAAGGTCATTTTATTATAGCCATTGCTTTTATGAGTATGACATCATTATCTAGCACTGCTACGCCACAAAATTATGTTCATTCAAGTGTTGCTGTGGCAGATCCAGGTATGCCCATTGGTAAAGGGTAGGATTTATATTCTTCTTTTTTTAATCAAACTTGTACTGCTCCATGGAATTCATATGGTTATCTTTTGTAATTCATCTTTTGGTGCCTTAGATTCTGATGTAATCGAGGGTCCATCACGTGTATCACTCAATTGCCCTATCAGGTATCTGTGGTACTTGATAGTTGTAATTCTGTTATCATAATTACTTTCTATGGTAGTTGTTTTTCAAAAATGTTTTATCTTTTATTGGAAGAGAGAAAAAAAAGTGAAAAATTTTTCATTATTCAGGGCAATCTAATAGTTTTGATACGAGTAGGGGAGCACTTTGTGCGCTGTGCCCTTTATTATGCAGTTTTGTGAGATATTGCTTCCAGTTGCAGGAATTTTTTTAATAAGTAAATCATTAAGGAAGAGGCATATAATGGGCATGTACCTTTTCAATTAATGACATGTAGGCTTGGTATTGTTTATGGGAAAAAGTTCTGACTTTTTTAATGACAAACTAGACATCATGCTTCAGTTTCTCCTTTGATGAACCAAAAGTGATTTCCTGTTTATTGATTGGTTCTTATCTCAAACAGCTATACACGTATCTGTACTCCCGTCAAAGGATATTCTTGCAAGCATCTTCAGGTAAGCCCTCTATGTGTTGTCAGATTTTGCATGACACTTGTTAAAAATAGCAGGATCATGTGGTTTCATGTTGTATTACTATGCAACACCCTAACTTTGCAATTGGCGATTGGTCATGCCTTGATTTTCTAAGTGTTTTTGGTTGATAATGCTAGAAGATTGTGTTAATGAAGGTTCAGTTGGAGCAATGATGTTTTGACTTTTGACTTTTGAATGATGTACCTATTCACTTAAATACACTGTTAGTGTTGACTTTGAAAGACCTGTGTAAGATTTTGGATTTGTATGGCATAAACTTGGTTCTGGAACTCGGAGCTTAATTCTGAATTTTGGAAGAATAATCTTAAGCCTTGATTTCAGTTTTGTGCTAGAAATGCTCAATCGTTTTAATCTTTTCTTAAGAAGATAATGTGCACAAATTTATCACAATTTGTAACATTTGAAATTTGTTATAGGACCTAGACAGTGATGCTGTGAACACCAATACAATTTGTTGGTTTTTCTCAACTTTGTTATTTCTCTTTCTCCTCTTTTTGTTAGTTAGTTCATCAAATCTGATGCCTGTTTGCTTTAGTGTTTTGATTTCAGCAACTTTGTCAATATAAATTCAAGGAGACCATCTTGGCGCTGCCCGCATTGTAATCAGCATGTCCACTACGACAATATTCGCATTGATCAAAACATGGTCAAGGCAAGTAGCTATGATGTTGGATTTGTCAAATATTATTTTATTGACATTATGTTGCAATGAGCACATGTTATGTTTCTTTCAATTATGTTTACATTAGGTTCTGGAAGAAGTGGGAGATAATGTTGCTGATGTGATCATATCAGCTGATGGGTCATGGAAGGCTGTCTTGGATACTGATGACAATACAGATCATGCACAAAAAGAGGTTATTAATTGTCAGGACATGCTTGAACAGCAAGAACCTGCAAGTGTTGTGGATCTTACTGAGGATGATGGTAGGATGGATATTGCGAGTGCAGGTGACATTGAAGACAAGAAACCTTCTCAGGATACTCTTCAAAGTCAAGCTCGTACGACTAATTTAACCACACCACTACAATTGAATATTGCAAGTCACTTTGACCAGAATGTAGCTAGTCAAACAGATGATAGCTTTTGGTCTGATATGTTCAATCTTGTGTCTCGGACCTCCAGTTCTGCTTCAGCACTACAATTTATTAATGGAATCTCTGGGTCCACTCCTGCAAATTATTCAACATCTCCTGTGATAACTGATGCCATTTCTCCTGCACTTAGCCGTGATGTTGGGGGCCATGGGAATGGTAATTCTGCATCTTTGATGCAAAATCAACTTTCTGCTTCACGGTTACAGCAGATACAACTTATGAATGCAGCTGTAAATAATGAGTGTGGGAGGGTGAGACAGATACCCAGACATGTAAACAGAACTCCAGTTGCAGTTCAGGCTCTCCCAGCTTCACCACAAGCACCAGTTCAACCACCGAGATCAATGACTAATTTGAATAGTGCTACGCAAAATGGGTCCATGCTTGCTTCTCAGGCTGCCCTGTCAATGACAACAGCTGGGACAGTTATCAACATGGTTCCCAATCATATGAACAGGCATCAGCAATTTTCAAGGTCCCATATTAATTCTCATCAAGGTTCATCTTCATTAAAGCATCCCGCATCATCACAGGTTAGGGTTATTTCCTTTTCTCTCCTTTTAGGTTTTTGTGTCATATGGTAGTTTAATTTAATGCATGCTGTTGGCTCTATTAGTGTCAATGGGGACACCTGGAGCACCACCAGTCCACTCGAATAGATGTTCTTAATTCAATTGATAATTAGACTGGCATCCCAACTCATTTTCCTGATTTGATCTTTGCTGCGGTTTTGCTTTCTTAACATGTATTATTGAGCCTTTCCATTTTCATTTTGTCTTTATGTATCTTTCTATTTGTTTCTTACAGAACCATCGACCTTTTAGTTCGGGACAATCTCTCCAACATGCTGGTCGCTCTCCAACTTTTAATCAAGTCCCAGGTGCTTTCAATGCATCTTCCGGGATGTGGAATGAATCTCAGAATCTACATCAGCACCAAGCCACCAGGAGCCAGTCTCCAAGTGTAGGCATACAATCTCCAGTCTTCCCCCTCCCACGGAGTCAACCCCAGCAAGGAGCAGGCAGCACAGCAGGTTTTCCAAATAGTCAACATGCTAGGTTTACAGCTGCTACTCAACGGCCAGTTCAGATGACTAGACAGCCACCATCAGTACCTGTTCAAATTCCAACATCAAGAAATACTGATGTGACTAGGACACCAGCAATGGTGCAGAGAGGAAATGTTGGAGAATTGCAAGTAAATTCCGGAACTGATGCTGCTGTGGATTTGTCATCAGAGCAGAATTGGCAACCGACAGGACGAATGCGCGGAAGCCTTTCTAGTCAGGCTGTTTCTGCATATAAAGATTTGATAATTCAGCCCACACAACAAACTCAAACTCCACAACCACCATCCAGTTTGGCCCCACCCGCACCTAATGTTCCACCCCAGTTGGAGGCATTTCTTTCCAACAGCAGGAATTTCTATACCCCTCAGACACAAAATAGTGCAATGACTCAATCTTCCAGTACAAATGGCAGCTCTGGTTCTCTCCCATGATTGTTATATGTGAGTTTTGAGATTACTGATTATGGTGATAGAAGATGTCTGGCACGGCTGTATATATATGGAGGATGTTCTATTTTGGATCATATGGTCACTTTTGTAAAGTTATTGCATAGGTTTAAGGTTATTGCTTCGGCCTTCGTGAATACAGTGAACATGTCTATTACTTACAGATAAGACTGTTAGATCATCAATCTGTTATATATTTGCCGATGATCGATTTTTACTGATAGGATAAAGGTTAATGCATTAATAGCTTACCATGTAACGAGACATGTTAGGATCACCAGTTAGGTTTGATGTGCTAATGCATTCTTGCTTTGCTTACAATGTTAAGGTTTATTATTTTTATCAAACTGGCTTTACTTTTTCATGTATTAGTAAAAATATGACATGCTTTTTCTAGCCCAACAGGATTTGGGCAGCATATTTTGGTGCCTGCCACCCGCCATTCTTTTGTAAACAAAAAAGTAAATTTAGCTCTCCTGTTGCTTAAGGCGCTCTGTAAACTAACCAACTGCAAATGCTAACGCTGGCCCCAAACAAGCAACAAAATAATTTTCAGACAACTAATTTACAGCACATGAGAACAAAATAAAACCTTGACGAGAAAGGAAATGAAAGTGCATAAAAAAGTGAAAGCCACAGATGTCCATATTAATTGTGGAATGATCCAATTGAGCATTGCGCATTAATACTCCCATTTTCTCATTTCCATGCCCTCCGGAGCGCTGCCTTCTACTTTCTTTGAACCCACTTCTTTCCAGTCAGTTGACAGTACAGTCCCGCTTGATTCCACCTATAAATTGTGCAAATGAAATTAAAATTTAACTTACTAAGAAAGAAGAAAATACTCCAATCGTACAAGATCATATTGTCTTGGTTGCTAATGAAATTAGCATATTTATCTGCTGCTAATTCTACTGACTGATAAAACCAAATGAAAGGAAAAAGAATGAACAATGCAGCTTCTATGCAGAAAAAAACAACCCATCAAACAAATAACACGAGGCTATTTAACTGGAAAGATCAGATTATGCAAATAAACAAACCAGATGTTAAGGAGCTTACAAAAGATTTGGTCATAGCCCTCCTCATGTCCTCATCTGCACTCTGGTAAATGTCCTTGAAAAGCTTATTTAAAGCTGCATCACCATCGAGCTTCTCATCTTTTTCCTGAAATCCAGACCATTCTAGTATCAATACCTAAATGTGATCATCTGAGTTCTCAAGTAGCATATTCCAATAGTTCTTTTTTATTTTTTATTTTTTTTTAATATATTGTTAGACAAACCTCCTTCTTTACTTCAGCTTCCAACTTATCCCAATCTTTTGCTCTCGATTTGGAAGATGGGTATGAAGGCCTTTGAGATACAACTGGAAGAATATTCATAAAGAAGCAACTTGATTAGCAATAAGTTATAAGGATTAAGGACCATAATTCTGTTTACATGCAATTTAACTATAAAAAGAAGGATCCAGATTGTTGACTTTGAGATTAGCATTGAGTTTTTATCCAACTATGAAGTCTGCACTAAACTATTTTTCTA
>CATIWO010136071.1:0-18581 GCA_949673435.1 Macaranga tanarius | reverse complement strand
TTTTTGGTTTTCAATACCAAAATGAATTTTGAGCTTTCTCTGCTCATTTCTTGCAGAGGATGGAGGGTGAGTCATCCTTTCCGTCCTCTGTGAGTTCCACGCATCCGTAATCATTTTTTTTACAATTCTCCGATTTGAGAATTTAGGCGGTTAATGTCTAATTTTACTTTAGTTCCCGAACTTAATTATTTTTAATTAAGTCTTTCAAATCAAACTTATTTTCTATACAATTTAGTACTATCTAAATATAATATTAAATATTTGGGTACAAACTCGACAAAAGACGTCATACATTCCCACCAAGAAAATTGAAATAAAATGCCCATTATGAACAACTTTTTCAAGGAAAGCTGACAAAAAAAAGCTACTGATAAAACAGACATGGGGAGAAAACTTTTTTAAAATTTTAATAGTGCACCACCACCATCATTTTTTATTTCCATAAAAACTCAGATAATGTCAAAGTTCATTAAATATGCCTACCCTATTAAAATTAAGGTTCAGGGTGTTGGCCTCAGAAATCGAACATTAATTAGATGATGTAATGTAGAGACTAATTAGTAATTAATTACCGTGCTCTTGTGCTTGTGCTATGAACCATCTGTAGCAAGTGAGCTGTGAACCATGGTGCAGCACCCACTATCTGTCTGTCCTCAGCAGGCTGCAGCTGACAAATTGAAAAAGGTTCTGCTGAAAAATATTATGAGCCATGCTTCAGTACAATATTGTATGTATGTGTTCATGCGTTCTATTATTATGAGGGGAAGAAAATGCCAGACCTCTGAATGGTTTACATGTGTGCGTTGGCATGCCCTGCTCTTGCTCTTGCTGTTGCTGCAGGATGCATGCATGGACAGCTGCCTTTTATTTTTGGGTTATATATCAAATTTCGTCGCTCTTTAACAATTATCATTATATAGCGTCGTGTAATAGGAGATTCCATGACGACTTTCTCCGCCTACTGTAGGCTTACTAACTACTGTGTAGATAGGAACAAGAGTGCTCAACTTAATTTCAGAAACAGGATAGTGTTTCATTTTCTCTAAATTTTACGTAAGTGTCATCAATATAACAATAATTCAATTTTAGATAGAGGGCACTCTAATTTTTTTTTTGTCACACATAATTAGTTGCATTTTAATATATACTGTTAACATAATAATATAGTTCAATAAATAAGGAAATGCAAGTTTTTTTTAAAAAAAAAATCTTAAGACTTAGCGCACACTACTACATGCTTTTAACCTCAAACTTCAACACATTCCCATGTTTTTAACCCCAAACTTCAACACATTCCCTTTCGATGTAGGATCCAAAAAAGACCCATTCTCCTTCCTGTAACAGCACACTCATCCGGGAAATGCGAGTTTATTAAATCGCAAATCAATCTAAATAGTGGTTCAGTGGCATTAAATTCCAACTTTGACTAGGTACCATCTTGGAGATGTGGCTCAATTTTTTTCTGCAAAGCTAACATGTTAATATAAACAATTAACTATGTGGTGGGCTGGTGGCCAGAGGGCCGATCTCTAAAAACGACAGCTCTAATTAGGCATTTTTTTTATTAATAGAGAAAATCTGACCATTTAAATATTGATTAAGCCGTATAATAGATTAATCTTTTCTTTTAAAATTAATAAATATAATTCGAATTATGCAGAAAAATTAGGAATTTGAAACTCAAAACAGTTGATCTCCTCCCCTAAAAAAAGTTTACCGTACCAAAATTAACATATTTCTAATTCTATAAAGTTGACCTAACTAAAATTAATATATTTCTATTTTTATTATAGATTTTCAATCAATGAAAAGTTCTACATAAAATGAATTTATGATGAATACAAATGTAAGTATAAACCTGGTATATAAAAAAAAATCAATTAAATAATATATTTTTTAAATAATTAAAACTTAAAATTTATTAAATTCTAACTAATTTAGTTCAATAGGATTATAAAAATAAAAAATATCTCTTAATAACTAATTTAATACAAATGTTCCCATTTATATTTGAATTTAAAACATTGCTTAAGTGAATTGATCAATAATAATAAAATTCAAATTTTATTCAAATAAATATTATAATTTATATCCGGCAAGAAAATAATTAAGTTGTTATTCCTTTTATAAATATTAAAAAAATATAAAATTTAAATTCTGCCATCATAAATTTAAAAAATAATAAATTATTTGCCATCTTATTAATTAAAAATAATAATTTACATTAAAGAAAAAAAGCTTATAATTTGAAAATACAACAAAAGAGAGGAGCATGGATCCCATTACTTTACTCATCCAATAGAAAACTTATAAGTATAAAAAAGTCCACAACATTAACATACCGACCGACTGATCTTTGACATCTTTATGAACACATCCATTGACCGTTGGATGAGTCTACAAAACCTAACATCACAATCTCAAAGAATTCAACGGTCAATTTCTAAGGCAAACCAACACGCTAACATCATTTTTATTTCTTACGCTTACCTTACTAAAATAAAAGCATAATACATCTTTTGTATGTTAACATCTTAAAATGTCTATAATTTATTATATAAATATTTATTTAAAAAATTTAATTAGTTATATTTGTATAAATTTATCACTTTACTTTTTATATTTATATAAATTTTTTATTTTGCTACTATGTGTATACTGGCATATCATTTTATGTATCTTGTCAATAATGTAAATATGTGTTTATATAGTCTCTAATGAGTAGTTCAGGTAGCAAAAAGTGTAGACATCTAGCAGTGGAGACTAATAATCGAACCCCGATCTCTCTTAATTTTTCCTTTGTGGTATCGGAAATTAACCAATCTAACTAAATGCTCAAAAATTTTTATTTATATAATAAATTATAGGTAAATTAAAATATTAATTTGATAAAATAAAAAATAAGAGGAGCAAAATAATAAAAATTGATAAAAGCATGTAAATGTCTAAAATAAGATAAATAAAAAAAGACACAATTACGTAAAAGAGACTGAAAGTCAATGCTAAAAAAAAAACAACAGTAGACTTTCAGAGATTAGAAGCAATTCAAACAATTTTACCGAAAGCAAACAACAGTAGTACAGATAATCTTTAACTCGATTCAAGATCTACACGAAGATGCAGTTCTGTATATAATCTCAATTCTTCTCCTTGTTGTCATCGGTTCTCTGTTAAGAATCTTTCTCGAAGACTTTTTTTTTTTTTCTTTTAACAGTCAACTGTCTTTTTTTTTTTTTTTTTTTTGAAACTACGGAGAAAGATGTGTTTTTGAGATATGGGTTTTGATCTTATAAGATATTAATGAATTGGGTTCTCTTCAATTTTGGAAAAAAACAAAGTAAAGTTGACTATTGACAATTCTATCAGTTGAAAATAGAATTTGCAATGAAGATAGGAATTTAGGGAATTTGGAAAGTTTTGTTCTTTTAGTTTGTTTTGCTGTGTGTCTGTGCTTGTGATGAGAAAATGGGAGAGAATGCAATTGGAAATGCTGGAGTGGCGGCTATGCATACAGCAATCAATTCAGTGCAGGCTTTAGGAAGGGGTTTTGATGTGAACTTTGATACAAGGCTGTTGTATTGTAAAGGAGTAGCTGGGTCTAGAGTTGTTCAGATTGATGAGGAACATACTAGGAATCTTTATTTATATGATGATATTGAATTGCCTAATGTTTCAAGAGATATTAATAAGTCATCTGATTTTCAGGGTAGACAGAGTTCCGTTGTTTGCAACTTTCATGAGGTATGATATGTTTGTCAGCTATTCTATATGTGCTCTTTTCATTTGCCTTGTTCAATATATATATATATATATATATTCAATTGTCTGGGTTTTTTATGCTTTTGTAGTTTAGTAATAGCAATGTGTTCTAGATGTAGGGGGAATTGAGTTTTAAACGATGGGTGAAATTCCTTGAATAGAGTTTAAGTTTTAGACTTCCTATGATGTTTGCTTTGGACATGTATGTGATTTCAATTGATGAATGAGATCAGTTAAGCCTTGAAGGTGCTTAACTGGATGCATGTTATTTCAGTGAAACTTAAAGTAGAATACTTCACCTTGGCACAGGCACAAACTAAGGTAATACTTCAATTTATGATTATGCCGACCCAGGCCTCAACATGCCAAAACCAAGATAGGCTCGGTTTGGTTTCATTGGTTCTGCACAATTGACCAAACATTTTTGTTGCATTGCTGGAAGGGAAATTTAATTTTTCTCTCACATTTTCCCTGCAATTTGGTGCACTTGGGTCATTAGATGTGCTTTTGCCTTTTCTTGGGTAATTCTCAGGTCACACAAATTGTTGTGCTAATGGACATGCAGCAAGTCCAATTGTTTGAAATATAGAACATGATTTGCATGGTTCATTGAATGGTGCAAATAAATAACATAGATATACTTGATGCTGTTACAATTGCATCATTTACCTCTATTGATGGATGACTGCAGATGGTGGAGTACTTTAATCAAAAGGCTGATCTATCTGGAAACTTTCCCCTTGGTAGCTTCAATTCAGCATTTAGCTTTACCGGTTCAAAGCATATTGATGCTGTAACTACGAAGACTCTCTCAATGGATGGATTTTATATTCCGCTTACCAAGGTCCAGCTTACGAAATCCCCATTAGTGTTGCAGGAAAATGTTAAGCGTGCTATCCCAACTAGTTGGGACCCTTCATCCTTGGCGAGGTATGGAGTTGCATTAAATAAGGAGTATTGTTGTCATACCTTCAAAATTCACATTGTCCTTAATGGTGATTTTCTCTCTTTAACAGTTTCATTGAAAATTTTGGAACACATGTTATCACTTCTGTAACTATTGGTGGTAAGGATATGATTTACGTTAAGCAACATCAGTCATCCCCTTTATCGACCAATGAGATTAAAAACTATCTTCAGGATATTGGAAATCAGAGATTCTCTGAGACAGAGAGTCATACAAGTTCAGGTCCTATGAGACTCAAGGAAAAGGTTAGTTATTTATTTTATTCTTCTCTTCATTAATGTTATTTCACTTCATGTTAGCTGTTGGCTTATCATAGAGTATCATTGAATTTTGCAGAGTGGTGATTCTAGCATATTTAATAGCCAAGGGATATATCCACAACCGACAAGTGCTCCATATCTTACTGGAAAAGAAGTATGCAGCGGCTCCTGAATTTTTATTCTTAGACTCGCTGTTTTGCTTTACTTTTGATGATATTTTTATTTCTTTTTGTGGGTCCTTTTGACACTGGTGTGATGTCGTCTTATGAGTAAAAGTGACTGATGTAGGTCTAATTAAAACAGATTCGTATCATTAATTACTGAGCTGCTGGACCTTATTCTGATTCAACACGAGTCTTTAAGTATAAATATTTATAAAAATCATTTATTGATGCAGGATGTCACAGTCATTTTCCGGAGGAGAGGAGGAGATGATTTGGAGCAAAATCACATTCGCTGGGTGAGAACTGTGAAATCCTCTCCTGATGTCATTGAGATGACTTTTGTTCCTATAACAGATCTCCTCAATGGGACACCTGGAAAGGAGCATCTGACTCGTGCAATTGGTCTATACCTTGAATGTAATAGTCATAGATCACTGCTTAGTTTGGTTTCCTTTCTCACGTGCTGCATGGCTTATTTTAAATGAATTGTTTTAGCTGTGAACCATAGCTTTTTAATAATGATATGCAGACAAACCTCAGATTGAAGAGCTTAGATATTTTCTGGAGTTTCAAATTTCCCGAATATGGGCTCCTGTACAGAAAAATATACCTGGCCACCAAAGAAAGGAACCTGTGTGCCCATCTTTACAATTTAGCATGATGGGGGCAAAGCTTTATGTCAGCCAGGAGCAGGTATGCATTCTTTTATAGCATTGTTTTTTCTATGTTTTTAATGCTCAAGTGAAAGATTGATAGTTGGCCAACAGTATAAAAGAACCCTTTGGAACAAAAAGTTGTATGCATAAATGCCAGTGATGTGCAATACTGGTTAAGTCCTAGGACCTAGGGTATGGAATAATTCCTGGGCTTCCTCAGTTATGCACCTTGAAAAAACCTCTGAATTCTCTGGAGCTGGGCCTTCATAAAGGACTGTAATTGCTTATTATGCTAGTGCATTTGATGTAATATCTGATAATCTCAAACTATTTTATGACATGCTAATTAAAATAAAACCTCTGAATTCTCTGGAGCTGGGCCTTCACAAAGGACTGTAATTGCTTATTATGCTAGTGCATTTGATGTAATATCTGAATTTTGTGGATAATCTTAAACTATTTTATGACATGCTAATCAAAATAATACCTCTGGAGCTGGGCCTTCATAAAAGACTGTAATTGCTTATTATGCTAGTGCATTTGATGTAATATCTGAATTTTGTGGATAATCTCAAACTATTTTATGACATGCTAATCAGTCATTCAGAGGATACAATAAACAACCTAAGATAGCTCACCAAGGTAACTGGTGGCCTCTTTGAAACTTTTGTTTGATTTTGGTTTATCATTGAATGCAGATATCAGTAGGACGCAAGCCTGTTACAGGCATGCGATTATCTATAGAAGGAGCCAAGCAGAATCGACTAAGTATTCATATTCAACACTTAGCATCTCTTCCAAAATTTCTTCTTCCATTCTGGGACACCCATGTTGCAATTGGTGCTCCTAAGTTGCAGGGACCTGAGGAGCAGGATAGTAGATGGTTTGAGCCAGTGAAATGGAAGAATTTCTCTCATGTGAGCACTGCACCAATTGAGAACCCTGAAAGCTTTATAGGCGATCTCTCTGGTGTCTACATAGTAACAGGAGCACAGCTTGGAGTGTGGGATTTTGGGTCAAGAAACGTCTTGTACATGAAACTTTTATATTCAAGACTACCTGGCTGCACTATACGAAGATCTTTGTGGGATCATGCTCCGAATGACAAGACAGAGAAAGTTTCTTCTGCAAATAATACCAACACTGGTGACTCAAGTTCAAGTACTGTAGAAAACAGTGTAGGAAAGAAATTGGCAAGATTTGTTGATATGTCTGAGATGACGAAGGGGCCACAAGATACTCCAGGTCATTGGTTGGTCACTGGAGGGAAGCTTGGTGTGGAGAAAGGTAAAATTGTTTTGAGAGTAAAATATTCATTGCTGAACTACTGAGCTTACTGTTGTTGGCTGTGTGATAATGTGCAATGATGTATTATAAAGGTTGTAGTTTTGATGCAAATGAATATGGATTGCTGGGTTGCTGCTACCGTGCATAGAAACCATCGAAACTACATGGGCTGGGTTGAATTACATGAGGATGTGTATGTAGGTGGTTTTTTGAGTGAGATTTCTCCCAGTTTGAAAGGGCAATTCTGTTTTTGGTTTAAGCTGTGAATTTTGTAGAGAAGTCATCTCTCTTTGTTTAGTGATGGGGATGGATGTAGGGGCTGCCTCTTAATGTGATTGTTCATATATTTATAATATGGACTCAGAATTCTTTTGTTAAGATCCTTATATTTCATCCAAGTGGCGCACGCCACTGCTGCCTTTCTCTGGCAAGTACAAGTAAATCTTAAAGAGGAATGGCGCGCTAGGGTTAGAAACATTTCCACTTAGTGCATCCTCCAGCTTTGACTACCATTCAGAAGTTTGTTGGGTATTCTAGCTATAAGTTTACACAAAATTAAACAATGCTGCCACAATTTAACGCCGAATATTGAGTAGCTAAATTATAAAAATGTATAATACATCTATAGCCTTTTGTACTTTGCACAATTGGTCAAATTTGACATCTTAACTTACAATTTTGCTATTTCAACACTTGAATTTATTACTTTTTGTCTAAAATACACTAATCTAATGACATAATATATCTATCGCCTCCAGTATTTGTCACTTTTTGTCAGTTTGACATCTCTAATTGCAGGTTTTGGTAAGTCGTTTTGGTAAGTTAAACCCTTAATATGCGACACATTCTGATTCGCTATTTTATGCCACATGTGATGACATGAGTTTAAAATTTACATTTTAGGTGAGTTCAGGTGTTGAAAAATCAAAACTATAAGTAAAGGTGTCCAACGGATAAAAAGTGATAAGTACACGAGAATGGTTTTTTTTTTTTTTTGTCATTTAAAGTCCTGACATCCGGTGTTAAACCCCACACGGAAAAGATGTTAAAATGAAACCACTTTTGGTGGATGGGAGCTCGAACTACTCCTTTAATATGCTTCAAAGAGCATATTGTCACTGAGACACTACCTTAGTGGCGATGTGGATATATTATGCCTTATAAAAAACTTATTTTTCATGACATTAAAAAATCATAGGTTCGATTATATAACATCATGGGGTTAAAACTCTCCGAATTCCAAAAAAGAAATATCATAACCAATGAGTAGTGAAAAATCATGGGTTCAATCATTTAACATTGTGGGCTAAAACTCTCCTAATTCCAAAAGGGATGTCATAACCAATGAGTAGTGAAGTCGTTTTCATCTGTAATATTACAAGTTTTGACCACAATTCAAGCTCAATTGCCCAAAAAATAAAGTTACAAAAATAATAGCCTTATTACATCCACATCCCTGTTGTGCTGGGGATAATTTTCATGGCACTTGAAAGCTTAGGTGCCTATTGGCCAACCTCTGCATGACCGGCCATACATAAATTATAATATGTATATATATTCTGTTACACTTGGGGTAAAATTCATGAATATACAGTTTACTAAAATTGACCACCTTCAAATGTTTGTCCAAATTGCCAATTTGCAGGCACAACATTGTACATGGCGATAGTCCTGCCATCACTAGCAGTAACTCTGAAAGAGAGACTTTGGCCATTGAGGATTGAGTTACTCTGCCAGTTTTGGCCCCAGTTTCTCGTCATGGTTTGCCACCCTGTTCTTGACCCCTTGATGGCCACTGTGCTGATATCCCCTGCACCAGCCACATTGCTTATCAACACCAAGTTGAAGTAAGGATGGCCATTAATGGTGAACCTGATTCCTCCTTTCTTCACACATGGTACTCTGCCAGAAACATTACAAAGATTTTAGTTATCTCAGTACCAAGGCAAAAGAAGAATTGTGATTTTTAACGCAGTGATACCTTCTATACAAGACAGGAACAATTCCAGCTCGATATTGAGCAATTTGCAAGAAAGCAGGCTCTGCTAAATCGAAATGTTGACGAGGGGGATTGCACCAGCCACCATTGTCACTAGACTGTTGATAGTTTGGAGGACAGAAGTTCGTAGCTGTAATGGTAATGGTACGAGAGAGGCACCACTGAGGATCATCATTGCAACGTATCTGAAAACAGGCACCACAACTGACTCCATTGTTGAAAAGGGCAGTGCTTAGAGCTGCAGTGTTAGTTCCATACCCTTGGCTGTACAAGTTTCCAAATCCACAAGCACCCCCTACACAAAATGTTAAAGAGCAATATGTAATTAGTATTAAGGTTTTAGCTTAGCGGTATTGGGGTCGTCTTCAAGACTGTGAGGTTAAGTATACGATAAACAACCCTTTTATTGCCTACCCATTGTGCCGGAAGCATCACTGCCACCGTAGAATGTGGCATGGGCAGTTTGCCAGCCACCGGAGTCCCCAAAGGTGCCGTGAAAATGTAAGCTGATGGACACAAGCAGTATGTGAAGAAATGGAAAGATTTGCATTCTTCTTTTTTGAGGTTGAGGCAAGATTTGCTTTGTTGTTAGTGTGTGTATCTTTATGACAAGAAAAGATTAACTGAGATGGCAACATAGAGATGGTGGAGGTGGCTATTTATACAAAGGAAAGATTGGTGCGTGATTATGAAGTATGAAGACGGTTATTTATAGCCTACCTAATATCTATTTTGAGTTTTATTTGTGGAAAACTAAATATGTTTTTCAATAAAAAATTTCTGTTAAAAACAGAAAATATCATTTTCTAAAATTTTTAAATGAAAATAGGTTTTTTTATTTTCTAGATTTTCAAAAAAAGTTAGAAGTTTAATTTATATTGTTTTCTAACTAAAAAATACCGAGGTTTACATCACTTTTACTATTTTCAATTTTTTTTTTCAAATTATTGCAATGTCTCTTTTTATATGAGTTTCAAATAATAACATTACAAAATGGATTTTATCTACAACTTTATAATACCTATTTTTTTTTTATAGTAACAATCGAATTTTTAGCTATTATCATTTTTTTAGCAACAATCAAATTTTTAACTATTTTTATACTCTAATTGCTCGTTGCACTTTACATAATTTTATAAGAAATGAAGATAAAGCATATAGATTATTTGCCGAGTATAATAGAGAATGATTGACAATTAATAAGGAAGTTGGCTATAAAGTGATACAAAAAAGCATTCAAATAGATTTCTCTCAAGATATTTGTAGAGTATGAGTTTAGTTAGACAATTTATTACATATTGTTTATGGTCTGACTATAATAATCGCGTTAGAAGTTAGAATTTTTTGTTTAGTTTATGATAAAATTTAACCATAAATTATTTTTATGCACATTTTTTAATTTATAATTGTATAGATATTTTTATAAATTTGTTATTTGAGTATTTTTATTATAAGTTTATTAGATACAAATAATTTAAAGTAACATAAAAATACAAAAATTAGATATAACATAAAATTATATAAGAACAATTCTATCGTACTAATATAAAATATATAAAAAATATTGTATTATAATAATTACTATAATTTTTTTGATTGGAAAATAATTTTCTGAATTTAATAAATAAATACAATATTTTAAATTTTCTATGGAAAATAAAATACATGTTTTCTAAGAAAACTAATGTTAGGAAAAAGAAAACTATTTCCCACAATTAAATAGCTCCTAAGGATTTTCGATTGCTTCATATATATATATATATATATATATATATATATATATATATATATGCAATAATGACATCACAATTCTATAACTATTTAAAAATTACAATTAAGTCCTAGAATTACTTTCTTTTTTAATTGAGTCCTGCAAGTTTTAAAAATGTTACTCATTCCTTTTCCGTTAACTTAAACAGAATACACTTAAGTGTTATTTAAATTCCACCAAATTAACGAGATATTATACAGTGGTCTTAACCTTCCAACTCATCATGTATAGTTGGAAGATCAAATCAATCAAAATTAAATATTTAATTAAAAGTGATAAAAACTATAACATAATAGCACATATGGGTGAATCTTAAATGGTTTGATATTATTGATTTGTCCTTCCAACTATATATAGGTCAGGATCATTATAAAATTTCTTCAAATTAACACATGTTTGCAGCTAATTCATACCTATTTATCCATGTCATCAACCGCATATGCAAATAATTCCAACACAATTTTCCATTATTGAAATAAATTGGAGTTCAACTAATTGAACACCATATGAAACAAAAAAAAAAAAAAAAAAAAAAATAGATCATTAGCAGCTCTAATATCTCTAATTTTTTCTTCTCTTTTTTTCTCCTCCTCTATTCTCTTTAATTAAAGCTCTTTTTTTGTAACAACTTATGTTAAGACGTGATTGCAAGAATTTGAGATTGAAAGAGAACTGATTGCAAGTAAGATGTGTTCAATTGTATCAGAATTAGGCAAAATTTGTGTCAAGTCTATTAATCTTTGCCCATCCATTGTCTAGATCGAAAGTGATTACTTTGATAGCAATTGCAACCCTTTTTCAAAAATACAAGCATCAAGTTGCTATATTCGATCTCCTAATTTTTTTTCCGTCCACAAATCTTTGAGAGAAAAGGCATTTTTATTGCAATAAAAACTTTGAGAGATCGATCTCTGATTTTGTATTATATGTAGCCTTCTACTTTCTATATAAAAAAATCCAACACTTGATCCTATGTTCTTCTAGTCATAAAGGAGCAGCCTCTGTTTCAATCGGCCACCAAAAAAAAACTCTTCTCTCCCCACAAAGTTAAAAAAAAACAAAAAACAAAAAACAAATAACAAATAACAATATTGCAAAAGAATTCCCAATCATGCAAGTAGAGAACAATCAACTAGGGATGAGGAAAGAAGAGTCGGAGTTGGGTGTTGGAAACAATTTATCCATTTGTTTTTGAACACTAAGCTGAGTTGCAAGAAAATGATTGAACTTATCTATAATATGTCTTTGAGCTTTTTTCTTTTCGGAGATCGATCTATTTCTTCAAGAACATAATTTGGCGCTAAAAGCTTGGCAATTCCCTCTTTAAGTAAACCCTGATTTTGTTTTACTTTTTTTTTTTTTGGATTTTAGTGAAAAATCTTACATGTAAAGGACTCTAGGATATGATCTAATACGTGAATAGGACTGCATAATATAATAATCCACTTGTACAACTTAATTTGCCAGGTAAATACTTTATGTTTAATTTAGCGAAGCAGGACTAACGGATAATATTTTTAAAGCTTGCAAGACGCAATTAAAAGAAAAAAGTAGCTTTAGAACTTAATTGTAAATTTTAAAAAGTTATAGAACTTGTGGTGTTATTATATATATAGTTGATTGTTGAATAGGTAAATAGTAAAAAAAATTCTTTACGATATCAAAAAATACGCTTTAATTTTAGTGATGAGAGTTTTTATTTATCCACTTTGGAATGTGAATTAGCAGGACTAACAAATAATATTTTTAAAGCTTGCAAGACTCAATTAAAAGAAAAAAGTGGCTCTATAACTTAATTATAAATTTTAAAAAGTTATAAAACTTGTGGTGTTATTATATATATATATAGTTGATTGTTGAATAGGTAAATAGTAAAAATTTTTATTTACGATATTAAAAAACACGCTTTAATTTTGGTGATGAGAGTTTTTATTTATCCACTTTTGAAATGTAAATTCATATTCAACTCAGCCCTTTTTCGAATTTCTTGATAGTTAATATTTAATTTAATAGCTAAGATTCAATCAACGATCACTACACAGTAAAACTTTTCCACCCTAAAGTTAAAAAAAAAAGGTATCCCCCTGTACGCACATTAAAATGTTACAAAGCAAATCACCCTAAGCAATTCTAGCTTTTATTCATCTTATGTTTATCAATTTGGTGATATAACTCTAACTTTCTTGATTAGCTATGCATAATTTAGTTCTTATCTAAGTAAAAATAGAATTACCAGCTAGTATATAGTGCTGACTTCATTCCCACGTGCAATTTGTAGTTTTGGATTAATTGACTTCTGTCAAAACATTAATCATTGCCAATCCGGCAAAACTTGCTTATGCAGAGGTGGCTTGACACACATTCACTTTTCTACCATCCCTTTATAGCACTTAATCATTTATCCCTTCATAGCACATTTACTCTCTGAGTCTCTCTCGCCTGTCTCTACTGTAGCTCTTTACTGTTCTTCTTCTTCTTCTCCTTCTCCTTGTTGCTTTAATGGTTTTTGGGTGGGTTTTGGCCATTTTTTTTTCAGCCAAAAACCTTAATTTTTTAAAAATTTTTGATGCTATAAATTAACTATTTTTGATATTAATCTTAAATTTGTAAAGATTTATCCTTTTTAAATAATTTTTTTTGGTGTTTGAATTTTATTTTATTGATAGATCGTCTTATCTATCCAATGGATTTTTGAGCTCGTAGATTGTGATAATGATGTGTCAAAATTGATAGATATTTGAAGAAAATAGTCAAATTTTACTTCGATATGCTCATTCATCGCATCAATATGATATTCCAGACTAAAAAAATTTATTCTTATATCCTCAAAAGGATATTTCAATTTGTTCCCTTTTGTTTTATTTTATATATTTTTACGAAAAAATATCTTTTATCTATGTTAGAGTTATATTTAATATTTATTGTACTGAGACCTGTAACTATTTATTTGGTGAAATAAAATATAAGCAAATTTAATAAAAAAAACTTAGTGTCCTAAACAAAAAATTTATAATGGGAACTAAAATATATTAACAACTAATAATCATATGAATCAACTATTAGAGACTATTATTATTTAAACGATATTTTGAATTTGAGTTGCGGTATATACATTCACATTAACTTAATTTTTGAAAAACTTTTATCACTCTTATAATTTCATTCAATTTGAATTGAATTTGTTAGAATTCGTTAGATTCTGAATATATTGGTACATAATTATGAATTAGGTTAAAAAAAACACATTAAGAAAAAAAGACATGGGCAAATCAAATGATGACTTTCAAAATTTGTTTAATCTCCTACAATACAACTCATTATTGATTCTCTAAATTAATTGTACGGTATTTTAATTTGCTTTTTAGTTAATGAATTCCAAATTGTGTGCTATATATATATATATGGATTTGATATACTACTGAGGCCAAATTCATCACGAGAGACTGAAAAGTAATAGCATATATAAGGCTAAATTTTTGGACGGTTGGGCACATGTGATGAAGTTTAGTGTTGGTTTAGCTACCAAGTAACAATTGATTGGGTAGGCATGGAGTCCTGGCCGACCAAAGCAGGAACTCTGGTAACATGTATGGTGACTTTCCAAAGCTGAGTTGTACAGTGCCAGATTTTATGTTATCACATGCTCCTTCATCAAATTGTATTGTAATTATAAAAGGTTGAGATTTTATTGAAGTAGATGGCACTAAAAGAGTTCACACACCTAGTAGTAGTACAGTTGACAAGCAATGTTATAATTACTTAAAAAGAATAGAATAATCTTGTACTAATGTTAGTGGATGATAATCCATAATTACAAGGACTCAAATTTGAAATTTTTATAATTTTTATAAGTAAAAATATCTATCCAACTAATTTTAATAAGTTCTTAAAATCAATATTTAAGAAGATTTATGAATACACAAACTAATATTTAGTATAGCACATGGGCAACTAAATTATTTTTCAACTCGTCAAAAAGAGAGAAGTACATATTATTTTGTGAAACAATTTAGATCCTGCAGTTGAAATATAGTTTGTCTTTTGCTAAATAGTAATAAAAAGCAAAGCAACTAATTGAACGGATATATAAATATATGAATTAATGAAAAAAGGGTCATAAATTGGAATTAAGTAGGCATAAATTGAGAGAGGCTATTAGGTAAACTGAATTTGTCAGATTTAAATGCAATAAACAGCATCCACCATTCAACTCTTTACACAGTGGTGAGTCAGTTAAAACATTGATGTATAATATTAATGTGAAGTTCTTCTAACTAATCAACCATGAAAACTATATATGGCACCCACTAATAATAAGCTTTTTTTTTTCAATGTGGTCAACAATTTTCTATTCTAAAACTAAAAATCAATAGAAAAAGAGAAAAATAATATATATATATATATATATATATATATAAAAAGAGAGAGACTAAATTGTTTTATTGATTAGCGAGTTAATGTTTAACGAAGATGCTTAAAATTAAAGAATTTGCATGAGTAATGTCTAAAAATTTGATGTCAAAATTTAATTTTTTCAATAGTAAAAATTTCTTCTTTTCATGCTGAATTTCATAAAGAAAATATTTAAATAACTAGCCTGAATTAAAATTTTTAAATTCCACTTACAATCACCTTAAATTTTTCTGTTGAATTTTTCAAATATATGTTTTACATGGCTTTATATATATATATATATATGCATGCTAATAGATTAATTTCTCTTTTTTAGGTGTATAAATGAGTCAAATCAGACTGAATTTTACTAGCTTGAACTATTAAATAGAGTTTGAGCCAGAGTTTATTGTGTTGTTGTTCAAGAACTGTTGTTTAGAAAATACAAATATGAAGCAAATTATTCATTAAAAATTAAAATTAAATAATTATTTACTAAATAAATTATAATATATTTAAAAAATTATAATTTTATTCTAATATTATATTTGTTTGATATTTTATATTATTGTAGGTAAAAAATTATATATTATATATTTAACAAAAATTATAACTTTATTCCAATATTATATTTGTTTAATATTTTATATTATTCTAGGTGAAAAATTATATGTTGTCAGTTACTTAAAACATTGATGTATAATATTAATGTGAAGTTCTTCTAACTAATCAACCATGAAAACTATATATAGCACTCACTAATAATAAGCTTTTTTTTTTTCAATGTGGTCAACAATCAATAGAAAAAGAGCAATAATACGCGGACTAAATTGTTTTGCTGATTAGCGAGTCAATGTTTAATGAAGATGTTTAAAAATAAAGAATTTGCATGAGTAATGTCTAAAAATTTGATGTCAAAATTTAATTTTCATCAATTGTAAAAATTCCTTCTTTTCATGCTGAATTTCATAAAGAAAATATTTAAATAACTAGCCTGAATTAAAATTTTTAAATTCGACTTACAATCATCTCAATTTTTTTTGAATTTTTCAATATATATATATATATATGCGAATAGTTTAGGTGTATAAATAAGTCGAATCGAACCAAACTTTACTAGTTTGAACTATTAAATAGAATTTGAGCCGAGTTTATTATGTCATTATTGTGAGACCCACAACACGTGGCCTCAAACCCATCGCAACACGTGTTCCAATTAGAAAAAAAATAAAATTATTTCAAGAACACAACTACATGTCATGCACCTTCATACTCATCACACATACCATATAAGTATGCAATGCACAACAACATCAAATCCAACCACAAAATACATACTTATACGACTATAGCTTAAAACCAATGGAGTATAACCTTTATATCAATATATAAAAACTAAGTTGTAAAATTCATTTCCAAACCATTAAAAACTCTTTATTAATGAGTCTAGTTTCATTTCCAATTTGAATCACACAATTTGAAAATATACATAATTAGTTATGAGATTTTGAACACTAAAAGATCATGCATGGTAAATTACAAATCAGTGTAAGTAATAAAATGTCCGGCCATTATTAACCATTATAATGGTGCATTTTGGCTAAGCCAAAAACATAAAATTTGTAAAGAACTCTTCGAAATTTTCATAGCATTAAACCACACCTCATTTGGAGTTGTGTAGCTCGAGTTATGGTCAAAATACGGAGACACAAGTGCGCAGAGACTGGTGCTCGCCACCCACTGGAGATCGCCAGTGGATACTTGCAGGCACGAGGGACTGGCGCTCGCTAGTCACTAGTGGCAGCCTTCCTAAAACTTGCTTAATTCACCCCAAATCAATCCCAACACTTATCCCATGCATATAAACTTCTAAAATATTGATTTTTCACTCATTTTGAAGAAGAAAAACAACCAAAATGATATATATGCATTCAACTATGTTCAAAATACATTAACAAGTGCTTTATAACAACACTTCCAAATTCATAGCTCATATCAAACTTAATACATCTTTCACCACCATTTATATAACACATGGTGAATCTCTTTACAACAACAATCTCATATACATACTCTTAAACAATCAACACTTGCTTACATACTTCATAACACAATCTTAACCCAACATATATACAACATTTACATAATCAAATGTTCATCAATTTAACCAAAATGATATGCAATGGTGCATGATAAATGAGAATGAAAGTTGATTTACCAAGCACACCTCGGGCCTCCGGAAATCACCAACTAGTCAAACGTCAAACTTTTACTAACTATCTCCTGAAAAATAGTTGCAAAGGGGTGAGCTTGCGACTCAATAAGCAATTACTAATATAACTATATATATCACTTCTCAAGAACTAATTAAGTGATATATATGTATATAACAAGTCTTACTTGTTCAAGTTACTTAAATAATCATGCTTTCCATCTCAACAAAACAACAATCACTTAATATTTATATTCGTGACATACACCAATTTCATAAAACATATATATATCATATACTCATGGTATATAACTTCTAACTCATATATAACATATTGCTCATATATAACACTTCCTATAAATATCACAGCATATACCAAAATGTACACCACATCTCAATTAGATGAATATTCACATCTCATTTTATGATTCCAAAATTCATTTATTAAATCACACATAGATTCATAATCACTACCATGTAGAACAACAGTCATATACATCACATAGAAACAACACTCATTTAAAATATAACTCATTCATTAATGACACAACATAATTTGGTTTCCGAAACTCATCCATTTATATCTCACATCATATTTTTGGTATCCGGTCAGAACCACCTTATATGCGCATTTCTCACAAGTGGTCACATACTAGGACTATCCGCTTGGCTCAGTCCTAGTCTCACATCCTCACATTCTTACATTTAATATCATTGGGTAGCTATACGCCCGGCTCAGTTTGCCCATCTCACATTTCATCTTTTTCTCATGTGACCACTACTAGAACTATTCACCCAGCTCAGTTTCAGATTTCACAATCAGTGGAGCTATACGCCCATCTCAGCTCCACTATCACACATTTCCTCACCAACAATCATCAATTCACATGAATGTGCACAATTCACATTCAATAACCACATCTCACTTTCCACCATTTCCATATACAATTCACATTTCAACAAAACAAACATTTTCTCACATCATTCATTCAAGCCACATGCACGTATACAATTCACCTTTCAATAACTACTTCTTATTTAATGCCACATTTAATCACAATTTCATATTCTCATAATCAAGAGAATCAATATATATACATATTATATGTATCAT
>CATIWO010136026.1:0-10181 GCA_949673435.1 Macaranga tanarius | reverse complement strand
TATAAATATATAAATTTTTATTATATTCAATAATTTATTTTTTATTTAATATTGAATTAGTTGTGAATAATATTTTATTTTAAGTAATTTAAATATTTGTTATAATAGTAATAATAATGAAATTAATAAAAATATTTTGTTCATAATTTATTTATAATATTTTAAAATACATACATATATATATATATATATATATATATATATAGAGAGAGAGAGAGAGAGCTCCTGCTGTTAGGTCTTGTCGAGAGTTCAAATCTTTTATTGATGTGAGTCATTTGAATGTCATTCCCATGAGAGGAGCCAGGTATACTTGGTGCAATGGTCGTTTGGGATCAGATAGAGTGGAAAGTTTGTTGGATCGTTGTTTAGCTTCTCTTGGGTTATTCTCCTTTTGGCAATTTGTCAATTGTTTAGCTCTTCCAAGCATCACTCAGATCATGCTCCTCTATTGTTGACTTGTTCTAATGGGTTGGTGAGGGTGCATCGGTTCACGTTTCAGGCAATGTGGATAACGCATGGTTCTCTACGAGAATTGGTTGCCATGAATTGGGTTAATGCTGTGGTAGGCTTTCTGCCAATGTAGGTCTTATTTATTCAACTCAAGCATCTTCATCATATTCTTCGGCATTGGAATAAAAATGTGTTTGGGAACCTGAGTTAGAATATTTTTAAGTCCCGAGATGTTCTTTCGGAGGTTCAGAATTCTATTTTTATTCAGGGTATTACAGATCACTTACATCATAAAGAGTTAGAAGCTCATACCATTCTGGAAGCTCATCTTATTCAACAAAAAAATTTTCTCAAAAAGAAAAGCAGACTTCAGTGGTTGGAGGCAGATGATAGAAATTTTTCTTTTTTTTATAATCTCCTAGCTAGAAGGCAGCCTTTATAAGGAATTCATGCTCTAAAGATTGATAGCATTATCTTTGAGGATTCAGCTGCTATTGAAAATTATGTGGTGAATTTCTGCACTAATCTGTTTGATGAGTATAAATCTGCAAGCATACAGAATCACAACCAGTAGTAATAAAATATCATCCCACAGAGATTGGAAAATTGAATCCTGAAATAATCACTATGTTTGTTTGTTTAGACAACGAAATAGAGTTTGGATTCTTTAAAAACTTACACTAAATCAAAATAAAGAAAAACTCAAATTCAATCAAAGTTTAAAAGCTAGGGTTCTTATTCTTAAATTGACCATTTCAAAAGATTGATTAACTAACTAGGTTTACTTAATTCTAATTCATTTTGAAGGGATCTTAGGAATCATAAATTTTCCTCTCAGATAAACCTATGATTAATTAGAGATTAATTAACACTAAGTTTACCGGTTCACACCAACCTAATATCTTTTAAATCTAATTTTAAATCTCAAACTTTTAATCAATATTAATCCACTTAACTGTCTCTCAACTAATTAAGCAATTGATAGGTTATTGTCATTTCCTATAGAATATATCTCTCGATCAAACTCTATAGTGTCAATTCAATTTTAGGTTGGCCAGACCTAAAATGATATTAAGTACAACAATAACCAATAAATTAAAACTAACAACCTAACATTAATCACAATAAGCACATGATCAATTCAGAATAAGAACCCTAAAAAGGAATCTAGTCACTCATATTAAAAAGAAAAAAAAGAGATGAAGAAATGAAGAAAACAATTCCAATCATAATGAATAATAAGAAATGTTAACAAGAAAACTCCCTTCACCAAGGTGTAGAGAAAGCTTATCCTTCAATCTTTAAAACCAAATCCTATTCTAATATGAGCAAAAATAAAAATAAGAACTAAAAACAAGAACAAAAGCAAACACTAGAACGAGAACTAAAACCAGAAACAACCTTTAAATGAACATAAAATGGTCCTATTTATAGACTTAAAGACCTAGTGAGAAAGGTAATTTAACCCCTTTCAAACTCTATATAATTAAAAACTAAGAGATAAGTCTCTATCTATCTAAACTTCAGCTGAAAATTATCACTTCGTTGGCTGCCACATAAGTCAGGCATGGGTGCACAAGAAAATGGCATGGCTGCGCAAGAAATGCACCAATACTGAGCCTTATGTCTGGCACGACCGTGCTCGATTTTGGCACGACCATGCTCGATTTTGGCACGACCGTGCCACCTGTATCATGCCCAAAAATAACTCTCAGGCACGACCATGCAACAATTAAGCATGGCCATGCTCATCCCCAACGTAGATAACTCCTTATCTAGAGTCTTTAGCCTATCCAAACTTCAAGGATTGATCCAATCTTCATCCCAATTCATCCTACAAAATAAAATACAAAAGAAATTATCTAAAAATAACTAAATCCTATTAATTAAGATAAAATAACAAAACAAATTAAATTAACTAAAAACTAACTAACTAATGCAACTACTAAGCCTAAAATATAATAAAATAGAGTGCTTAAAATAAATCTTTTTCATACTCATCACTCTTCCCTCTCGGTGGCCTCGGGCTTGACAATAATTGCCTTACCCTTATATTTGGTTATTCCACCCAAGGGTTTGACAACACTTATCTTGCCCTTATGTTTGTCACATATAATGGACAGTGGATTTGATAGTCTCATGTTATCAAATTGTCTGCAAAAGATAACAAAATTGATTAGTTGTATGTCATTGTAATCTCCATTAGATTTAGTCTTTAATCATAATGGGCTCCCACTAACTTAGCGAATCCTACACTTCCAAGTAGGAAACGGAAATTCCTTGTTGGATGGATTTCTAGTGGGTAATGGAGTTCTTAATGGGTTACTAATATCCCTCAGGTGCACATTGCTGTTATTGGAATAATAGTTCTCATTAAGTGGATAACTCTTGTCAATCACATCTCATGTGAGGTTCTATTAATCCGGCTCCTAATATTACGGGCCTCAGGTGCACCTAATTGCCGTTATTGGCCTTTGGCATTAGTTAGGTCCATACCATTGGATCAGTGAAGTGTATGAATTTAAACACTACGAACCTCAGGTGTTCCTATTTACAGTTATTGGCCCATAGTGTATCCATACACCCATAACATCTCATGCTTAATAATAATATTACATGAATCTCTTGACCCTTATGCACACCCCTATGTGTCCATAGCCAATGGCCATAAGTCCAAAACCATGCAAGTTATTGCTCCAATGGAGAGCGTAGACTTAAATTTGATTGAAAGGTTTTTGGTCCTTTATTATTAAGGTTTCACTTTGCACATTAGCCATTTTCACAATATACATATCTCATACATACATTGCAAGCTAACATACATCCATCTATATGCATATCACATACATATATAGCATGCAACAATATACATATCTCATACATACATTGTATATGCATAATGGATGCACAAATAAGGAGTGATCATGGGCCTTTCTTAATTAAATTCTAACTCTTAGAACTATTACAAATGGGCCTAGCCCATAAAAGGCCTTCATGCCATGAGCCTCCTTGACCTCCATCTCCATGGGCTTTGCCTTTGGGCCTCCAAGGTAGAATGGGCCACCAATGAACTTTTCATAGGCCTCCAATGAACTCTTCATTTTACATTTCATTCTTGGCATTCCAAGGTAAATTTATTTACATCTTAATCTATGTAACTAACACTTAATTACATAATTATAATAATAAACTTGCTTATTATTACAAATTCAAGATGTATACTAAGCCTATAATCAACCTTGCATGAATGACAAGTATATTTTCACCAAAAATGCAACTATTGCATATCATATGAATTAGCAAGTCATATAATCATTCAATTAAATACAACATTTGCATGTCATTAGAATGATTATTTCAAGCAAAAGATGTTTAAAATATTATCCAAGAAGCATAGCATGGGTTTAGTGCACAAAAAGACACCTTTTGAGGCCTTTATAACACTCCTACTGCTCTGTACACGGCCTGGGAAATGGCCATGTCCCTGGCTGTGTGTCTTTTATCAATTTTGGACAGAATTCAACACGGCCTGGGATATGGTCATGTCTGGTCTGCACTCTTTTGCAAAAATACACTAAAACACCATTTTTGAGCCGGTTTGCATGCCTTAAGGGCCACAACACTTGTAACCACTTAAATGCTCAATTACAACACTTGTAATACACATTTTTTAATATGAAAATCAACTCAAAACAATCAAATGATCACAACACTTGCAATCACTCACATGCTATAAATTTACAATACCTGCAAATTTCAACACTTATAATTATGAACTTTTTAGCATGTAAATCATGTGATTAATGGCTCTGATACCACTTGAAGGGAATGGAAGTTCAAAGCAACCAAATATGCGGAATTTTAAAATTTTGGAAGCATGCAACACTTGCACCAAGTTTGAATCCATTCAATGCCCCAAGAACCAAATCATATGCACTTTACACAACTAAATATGCATCATGGACAATATTTTATCAACAAGCAAAGTAGTCATGTAATCAAATTACAAGTCCTACATACTAAGAGCTAAGTAACACTTACAATACTCTTTAGTGTGTAGAACGCTCGACAAGCTTTGGTTGTTGAGTCTACTAGCTCCGAGCTTCCCAAGTGTGAAGCCTCTAGCTCGAGACACATGGATTGCACTTGGTTGATCTTCAAGATTAATAAAGCTCTCACACAAGCCTCTCTTTGAATGACCCAAGAGCTTGTTAAAGCTTCTTTAATCTTGAAGTATGGAACTTAAAGCTACCCTCCCAAGAATGATGGATTTGCCTTGTACAACACTTGTACAACTAAGGCTTTTTGTTTGAGAAATCACAACTCTTGTGATATGTATTTGGTTTTCTCTAATTCGAATAGGGAAGAAGAAGAGACACTCTTTTCTTTTCCTTTTTCTTTTGTTAGAATAACCAACCCTCTCAATAATTTGCCTTAGCCAAAAATTAAGTAAGAAGTTGTCTCTACAACTTATCTTCCCTTTTATAATATTAACAAGACCAATATAATATTATTAACTTGTATGTCTTCATACACAAGTTTGCTACTATAGCAAGAGTGGCTTCCAAGTTTTGCTACTATAGCAAGAGTAGCCACCAAGTTTGTTACTATAGCAAGATTGGCCACCAAGTTTGCCACTATAGCAAGATTGGCCACCAAGTTTACTACTATAGCAAGATTGACCACCAAGTTTGCTACATATCCAAGAGTGTCCTACACTCTTCTATTGGCCTTGTTTGGTTGCTTGGATATCCTTATCCCTATTCCCACTAACACTTAATGGGCTTGGGCCAAGGCATAGGATACGGGCTTCTCTACACTTAGAGATGGCCCAATCCAATCCAAACAATTAATGGGCTAGCTTAAACACTTTAAACAAAGCCCAATACTTATGGTCCATCTCATGGGCCATATCCATCATCCATAATTTTTTATGGTCCATCTCATAGCCCATGTCCATATATATTAGGAAGGCAAATATTAATTTAGTCTTAAACTTAATATCACATATTAAATTAAGCCCAAATTAATATTTATTTAAATGCAATAAAATTCCAATCTTTGAATTCGGATTTCGAGATATGCTAGATCCCCGCACATGCGCAAATTCAATTCAATTAATTTAATTAATTAATTAAAGTCTTTAATTAATAATCAAATTAATGTTAATCATCACAAGTGCAACTCTTATGTAAGTGACTTACTAGGTTTAAGTCTAAATGGTAATGGAAAATGATATTAATACTTAATATCATGGAAACACCTTTCCATACTGAATGTGAAAATTCCAATGTCTTACATTCAGTTCCCGTAAGTCATTAGTGACCCCCATCATATATATCACGACTACCCAATTAGAAATGAATGCTATATGTAGATTCACAAGAACTAAAGAACATAATTACCGTGCACTAAATGTCCCTTCATTACAAGATCCCGATATTGGCTAGAGCCAATGTTTAGTCAAACTTTAATTGCCTTTATCATATGACCTCATCTTAAGTTCAATTCTTGATAAAATACGACTACTACTAGAAACTCTTTTCTAGCACCAAAATACTTTTCGGGTAAGTCGAGTTTGACCTGGCCATGTTCTTATTCATCAAGAATAACTTAGATAGTATAGGATCTTATCCTGGTTTACTTTAGGTAATGAATTACGTCTTGGCCGGTCACTCATCCCTACATATAACCAACTAGAGCACCACACGCCATACACCCATACATGGCTAACATAGATATATAAACGGGAACAAACTCTAACCAACCATATGTGGATGATTGTGTCACCTCAGGTTAAAGGACCATATGCATAATTATATCCAAGATTGTGATTATTGACTAAAGTGAATTCCCAAGCAATCATAAATCTTGTGTCACTATTTGATCCACTCATCACATGAGTATCCACATGTCTATTCTGATAACTCATATCAAGGAAGATGAGAGTCACTACCTCCCACTATCAGTATCATATACCAATCAAAGAAAATAGACAGATGTGATAGTCTAGGGATTAATACTACCTTTATATTAATCCACGAACTATGAACTTTTATAGTATATGTACTAAATGAGTTTGTCACTCACATTATCAACTCTTGATAATAAACTCATTTAACATAATACTAAAGGAAAATATTCAAATAAATAAATATTTTATCTAAAAGAATATTTTATTGCTAATGGGATTAATATACAATGTTTACATATAACATGGACCTAGGTCACATCTATACTAACAAATACAACAATCATAATAAGAAAAGTTAATATAATATCAGCATCACATTTTTATACCTGGAAATAAAATATTTTAAGGAAAAAAATTAAAAATTCAGATAGAAATCATCTCCTACTTCTAAACACTTACAACTGCCGCTTTGTTGCCCCAGTTTAGCCATATCCCATACCTATGAAGGCACAGTTCAAAATTAGAAACCAGAATAGGTATCATGATCTAAAATTGCAAAGTCTTATTATGAGACAAAACCTTCAGTGAGGAATCTGAGAATCCACCAGCAACAAATGAACCATCTTGGGATATCAACGAACAGTTCAAACTTGGGAAATCCTACAAAATAATAATAAGAAAACTGATTATAGATCAAGAATGAAGCATAATCAAAAAAAAGGAGAGGTCATTGAACAATAAGAGCATTACCATTATATAAATTGATAAATTTATAAAAGCTAATAGATGGCAGCATTGCACTACTCAACTGTACACGGTTCCTCAAGTCCTCAAGAATATACTGTTTAAAATCTGTTGGGATGAAGCAATCATGAAGATGATTAATTAATAGAATGCAGCACTAACTGTAGGAGTATGAGCTTTATCTACTTGGTATTACTAGACTAAGAAATCATTCAAGAGATTTGTTAATAGGTGACTTGAATTTAGCCTATGGCATCATTATTTGAGCATTTTAGATGAGTTTGGTCATGTTTTACATGTCGGAGGCAGACATGGGCAGAGGTACGGGCATGTCTCAGGGTGTGTTATGAACACAGGCAGGTACACGGATGTGTTGTTGGCTGTATTGGAATCTATCATTTTGTCCAGAATTGAACACGGGTCGAAACATGGCCGTGTAGTGCACAAAATTGGTGTTTTTGACATATAATTAGTGGCCAAGTCAAGGAAATCCTACCCCAATAGGATTGGACTCTTACCTAGGAATTAAACTTTTATTTAGAATTAAATTCTTATCACTTATCACTTATATTGAAGAGATTCCTATATTAAAGAGAATCCTTGATTAAGTTGGATTTTGGATTTATATCCTCTATAAATAGGGCTACATGTATATGTATTATTTAGAGAGTATTAAGAGTTGTAGAGACACCGTGAATGCCTTATGTTCTGCACGTGTGCTAAGTAAAGAGCTTAATTTAGTGTAATTGGGGCTAAAGGTTGAGTGTTTATCTCCATTCTATTTTCTTAAATCTTTGGTTTGATTAGTGAATTTGTTCCTCCTTCGCCCGTGGAGTAGGCTTATGCTGAACCACGTTAATTCTTGTGTGTTTTGTATTTTCTTTATTTTTGGTATTGTTTTGTTTATTATTTTAAATAATTTATGATCCTTTCGCGCTTCCGCAATCCTAAATTTTTGAATAAGTAGTATCAGAGCTGTCTACAATTATTTGAAATTTCATTATGGCGACATCAAAATTGGAGATAGAGAAATTGGATCATAATATGAGCTTTAGTTTATGGCAAATTAAGATGTGAGCCCTTTTAACACACAATGGGATGCATAAAGCTTTATTGGAGAAGGAGAAATTGGCATATACAATGACAAATAAAAGATGGAGGATTTGGATGCAAGGGCCATGGCTACCATTCAGTTATGTTTGTCGAATGAGGTATTGCGAGAAGTTATTCATGAGAAGACAACTATAGCATTATGAGCAAAGCTTGAGAAGCTATTTTTGAAAAAAAGTCTCTCGAATAAACTCGCTGTGAAACATTATTTGCATATGCTTAATATGGTAGAAGGTACCTCATTGAGAACCCATATTGATGAATTTACATCCATCACGATTGACTTGAAAATTTTTGAGATCAAGTATGAAGAAGAAGATTTGGCTCTTATATTGCTCTGTTCTCTTCCTGCCTTGTATAAGAATTTTAGAGATACTCTAATTTATACTAAGGAAATATTAATGGTGGAGGATGTTAAATTGGCTTTGTTTTCAAAGGAGCTTATGGATAAGGAGCTTGTTCAAGACACTAGAGCAACTGCAGATGCTCTATTGGTAAGAAATTCGGGTAGCAGTTCGGGTACCAAAAAGAAAACCTATCATTATTACAAGAAAATTGGACATGTGAAAGCTGATTGTTGGAAATTGAAGAAAAAGGATCAGCATGGTGAATCCACATAAGCCAACTTAGTTAATGAGTTTGAAGGTAATGTCCTCGTTGTGACTAAAAATTTAACCAATTTTGGGCAAGGGTGGATATTTGATTCTGGTTGTGATTATCACATTTGTCTTAATAGAGATTGGTTTGCCACCTATGAACCGGTTAATGGTGGTTTTGTATTAATGGGCAATAACCATCCTTGTAAGATTGTTGGTGTTAGTTCAGTTAGAATTAAAACACATGATGGTGTAGTGAGGATTTTGGTTGGTGTTAGACATATTCCGGACATATCTAAGAATCTCATCTCATTGTCCACATTAGAAATTGGTGGTTATAATTTAGTTGGCGGAGATGGAATTTTGGATATTGTTATGGATGCCGTTATGGAGATGCGAGCTAGATGAATTAGTAGATTATATGTGTTGCAAGGATCTACCGTGACAAGTACTGCTACATATTCATCTCATTCTTCTATACCTTTGGGCGGAGTTAATTTTGGTGATTTATTGACTAAGGAATTTCGGAAAAGCAAGTTCAAGTGGCTCTTGGACTTGTTTTGGTGTTCTTATGTTTGAGACATTTGTGGAGAAGGTAGAGCAAATTTGATACAAGAAAATTCAAGTCAAGGTGGAGATTTATTGATATGTGACTTGAATTTAGCCTATGGCATCATTATTTGAGCGTTTTGGACGAGTTTGGTCATGTTTTACATGTTAGAGGCAGACATGGGCAGAGATACAGGCATGTCTCAGGGAGTGTTGTGAACATGGGTAGGTACACGGGTGTGTTGTTGGCTGTATTGGAATCTGCCATTTTGTCTAGAATTGAACACATGGCCGTGTAGCGCACGAAATTGATGTTTTTGATATATAATTGGTGGCCAAGTCGAGGAAATCCTACTCTAATAGGATTGGACTCTTACTTAAGAATTAAACTCTTATTTGGAATTAAATTCTTATCACTTATCACTTATGTTGAAGAGATTCCTATATTAAAGAGAATCCTTGATTAAGTTGGATTTTGGATTTATATCCTCTATAAATAGGGCTACATGTATATGTATTATTTAGAGAGTGTCAAGAGTTGTAGAGACACCGTAAATGTCTTGTGTTCTGCACGTGTACTAAGTAAAGAGCTTGATTGGGTGTAATTGGGGCTAAGGGTTGAGTGTTTATCTCCATTCTATTTTCTTGTATATTTGATTTATTAGTGAATTTGTTCCTTCTTCGCCCGTGGAGTAGGCTTACACTGAACCACGTTAATTCTTGTGTGTTTTATATTTTCTCTATTTTTAGTATTGTATTTATTTATTATCTCAAATAATTTATGATCCTCTCATGCTTTCACAATCCCAAATTTCCTA
>CATIWO010135999.1:0-10517 GCA_949673435.1 Macaranga tanarius | reverse complement strand
TTGTGATTCCGGAGGCTGAGGTGTGCTTGGTGAAACGACTTCCATTTTCATTTGTCATGCACCATTTTGCATTTGTAAAGGATTATGAGCATATGAGCATTTCCATTGTAAGGATGGTGTGGAAATGGCACTTTGTATGTGCATATGAATTTGGGAAGGTGAGGATGTGTGTATAATTGTAAAGCGAATGAATAAAGTTGAGAATATATATATATATACATGCATTTGTGATTTTTATGAGAGAGAGTTATGTCATTTATGTATGTGAATTTATATTTATTCAAGAGGCATGCGTGAATGTGCATGGCATGAAATTCTACCATTGAAAGAATTTTTAATTCTTTCCAAGTAGACACGTGTTTGGGTGATGTTAAGGCCACGTGCAACGGGTCTCACACAACCATATGTGGATGACCGTGTCACCTCAAGTCAAAGGACCATATGCACCATTATGTCCAAGATTGTGATTGTTGCCAAAAGTGAATTTCCATACAATCACAAATCTTACGTCACATGTTCAATCCACCCATCATATGAGTATCCACATGTCTATTCTAATATCTCATATCAAGTAGCATGAGACTCACTATCTCCCACTATTGATATCACATACCGATCAAGGAGAATAGATAGAGGTAATAGTCTAGAGATTTATACTACCCATATATTAATCCAATGACTATGAATATTTATAGTATATGTACTAAATGAGTTTGTCACTCATATTATCAACTCTTGATAATAAACTCATTTAATATAATACTAAGGATAAATATTCAAATAAACAAACACTCTATCTAAATGAATATTTTATTGCCATAAGGATAAATGTACACTGTCTACATATAAGAATGGCCTAGGGTATATCTACACTAATAGTTAGATCCTGTCCTATAGAAATAGAAGGTAGGACTTTACATGCTGACTTAGTTATAATCAATTTAAAGGATTTTAATGTTATTTTGGGGATGGATTGGCTATCCAAGTATCATGCTATTGTGAACTGTTATACGAAAGAAGTGACCATTGAGACTTCGGGGCAAGAAAAGCTAGTGTTAGTGAGAGAGAGAAAAACCATCCCTGCTTGTTTGATTTCAACCACCATGGCTTTTTAATTAATCAGAGATGGGTGTGAGGCATATTTGGCCAACATCATTGACACATTAAAGGTTAGTCCGGAGTTATGGATGTACCCATTGTTAGAGAGTTTTTATATGTATTTTTAGATGAGTTACCGGGATTGCCGCCACATAGAGAAGTGGATTTTGAAATTGAGACTGTACTAGAAGTAGCGCCAATATCAATTGCACCCTATCAGATGGCACCATTAGAGTTGAAAGAATTAAAGAAGCAATTAAAGGAATTATTAGAAAAAGGGTTTATTAGGCCAAGTATTTCGCCTTGGGGAGTGCTAGTGTTATTTATGAAAAAGAAAGATAGAAGTATGAGATAGTGTATTGACTATAGGCAGTTGAATAGAATAACAGTGAAGAATAAATATCCTTTGCCTAAAATTGATGATTTGCTCGATTAACTCAAATATGCTTCCATATTTTTGAAGATTGATTTGAGATCCAGCTATTGGTAACTTCGGGTAGCAGAATCCTCTATTCCTAAGACCACATTCAGAACTAGATATGGGGCATTTTGAATTTCTTATGATGCCTTTTGGATTGACCAACGTACCAACAACTTTTATGTCATTGATGAATAAAACTTTGTAGCCATATTTAGACCAGTTTGTTATTATTTTTATTGATGACATACTCATTTACTCTTCAAGTCGGGAAGAACATAAAAAGCATCTTCGAATAGTTTTACATATTTTACAGGAAAAATAGTTGTATGCTAAATTAAGTAAATGTGAGTTCTGGATGGAAGAAATTACATTTCTTGGACATATTATGTCTAAGGAAGGAGTGAAGCCCGATCCATCGAAGATTAAAATGATCCTAGAGTGGGAACCGCCTAAAAATATAATAGAAATTTGGAGTTTCTTGGGATTAGCTGGGTATTATAGAAGATTTGTGAAAGCTTTCTCTACAGTTGCTTAACCTTTGACTGCTCTATTGAAAAAGAATGTTTCTTTTTGATGGAATGAAGTATGCCAACATAGTTTTGAGAGGTTGAAGATTTCCTTCACTACTACCCCTGTACTTGTATTACCAACTGGAATTGGAGGTTACGTAGTGTATACCGATGCTTCAAGGCAAGGATTAGGATGTGTACTCATGCAAACTGGAAGGGTGATAGCCTATGCATCTAGGCAATTGAGACCACATGAGATAAACTACTCGATATATGATTTAGAATTAGCCGCTATTGTGCATGCACTAAAGACTTGGAGGCATTATCTCTATGGGGAGATATTTTCTATCTTCAATAACCATAAAAGTTTAAAGTACATTCCTACTCAGAAAGAATTGAACTTGAGACAACGAATATGGATAAAATTGTTGAAAGATTACGATTGTACCATTGAATATCATCGGGGAAGGTAAATATGGTAGCGGACATGTTGAGCTAAAAAATAGTGGAACACTCTACTAGAATAATTTATTATGATGTGGGCAACCTAGTAGCTTTGCGGGCGATGAATGTTATACTTGATATTGAAAGAGATCATTTATTAGCTACCTTGTAAGTTAGACCATCATTGAGAGATAAAATTCAAAGTGTTCAAATGGAAGATCCATATTTGAAGAAGATGAAAGAAAAAGTAGAAGCTGGAACCAAATCTCAATTTGCACTCACAGAGATTGGTATATTGGTAATGGAAGATCGAGTATGTATACCGGACACTGGAGAGTTAAGGAGGCAAATCATGAATGAAGCTCATTCTGTTCCATATGCAATACAAAATGTATCGGGACTTGAAACCATTTTATTGGTAGCCAACAATGAGGAAAGATATAGCAGAGTTCGTTGCAAGATATTTGACTTGTCAGTAAGTAAAAGCTTAACATCAAGCACCTGTAGGTAAATTACAACCGTTGAAGATTACCGAATGGAAGTGGGAGAAGATAACCATGAATTTTATTATGGGGTTGCCTCGAACTTTTAGGAAACATAATGCCGTGTGGGTAATAGTAGACAGATTGACCAAATTAGCTCATTTCTTGTAGGTTCAAACTAGTGACCCATTGGGTAAATTAGGTTCTTTATATGTTTTAAAAATTATGAGATTGCACAAAATTCCTTTGTCAATTATGTCAGATAGAGATCCTAGATTCACTTCGCATTTTTGGGGAAGTTTGCAAAAGGCTTTAGGAATCAAATTGCACTTCAGTACGGCTTTTCATCCTCAGACAGATGGATGTCAGAGAGGACAATTTATACATTAGAAGATATGATGAGAGCTTATGTACTTGAGTTTAAAGGCAATTGGGATGATCATTTACCATTGATATAGTTTGCATATAACAACGGTTATCACTCCAGCATCAGAATGGCTCCTTACAGGGCTTTATATGGAAGAAAATATCAAAGTCCAGTATGTTAAGATGTAGAAGGATTGAGACAATTAGAAGGGCCTGAGTTGATTCAAGAAACAGTTGATAAAATCCAAGTAGTTAGAAAATGTCTCAAAGCAGCACAAGATCGATAAAAATGCTATGTGGAGCAACACCAAAGGGAAATGGAATACTAAGTAGGAGAGAAGGTTTTCTTAAAGGTGTCGCCATGGAAAGGGGTTTTAAGATTTTTTTAGACAAGGAAAATTGAGCCCGAGGTACATTGGACCCTATGAGATTATAGAGAGAATCGGACCGTTAGCATATAGATTGGCACTACCAGTAGAATTATCTTTGATTTATAATGTCTTTCATATGTTAATGTTAAGGTAATATCGATTAGATCCAAGTCAGTTGTGCAAGAGTCGGAGCTTAAAATTTTCGAGACACTGACCTATGTAGAAGAGCCAATGAAAATTCTAGATCGAAAGGTGAAGCAATTGAGAAACAAAGAGATACCAATAGTGAAGGTAAAATGGAGTCATTATTCTCCTAGAGAAGCAACGTGAGAAGTGGAGGAACAGATAAGATAGAAATACCCATATTTATATCCTGAAATGGTGAGTAATAAATTTCGAGGATAAAATTTTTATTAAGGAGAGGAGAATTATAACACCCGCACTTTAGACACGTCACGCATGCATTATATTTTTATGACATATAGAGTAGAGTTAGAGATTATATTTAAGTTTAGGGTGTGTGCATGTTGGTAGAGAGGGACTCAATTGTAAGAAAAGTTTGGATTGATTTGTCATATTAGAAAGTTATGGATTACTATATAATAATCCAAGTTCATTAAGGGGGTAGAGTGATATTGTGATAATATTTATGTATATTTAATTAAGAGATTTAGTATTATTTTATTAAGTAATAAGTCAGAATTTATGGGAGGAAGACCAACTTGCACAAATGGTGAATTTTGATTGGTGGCTTGTTATGTATGTATATGTGTGTTAATTTGTGTGTTAGTGGAGTGTGTAGAGATTTTGGGAGGTAGAGAAGAAGAGTGGTTTTTGATTTACTTTAGGAGATTTTAATATTTCTCTACTCATCTAGCAAGGATTTTGGAAAGCTATAAAAGATCTATAAGTTGTTGGAGCATCATTTTGGTAAGCTATGCATTTATTTTGTTTAATTGAGTTAGGTTTGGTTTGTTGTGAAATTCATGTTCTGTTTTCCATTTGCATCAGTTCTAGTATATTGATCATATCTTGAGTTTTTAGAGTTCTAATTTGAGCAAGATTGGATGCTCTTAAAACTTTAGAGAGTTCCCTATAACTTTTGTGTTTTGAGCTTGAGCTGATTTTGCTGTTAAGACTGTCTAGTATGGCCTGACATTTTCTCGCTCAACCTATTGACTCTGTTTGGCCCAGATTTAATTAAAAATCTATAATTAATTCCATACATGTCTGATTTGAGTAATTCTAATTGGAATTGGAAGTAGACTTATTTAACTAGCTTCAATATTATTTTCATGATTTTTGGACTTGTGTGTGAATTATTTAGGTACATTGAACCTTAAGCATCAAGTTGCATTTAGTTGAGTTGGATGCAAGAGTCATTTTTGTTATGTGGTATTGATGTGTAGTTATGTGTAGGCATTGACAAGGATAAAAGAGATACCAATCACTATAATAGCTTTACTTTTGAAGGAGTTGAAGCACTTTTGTATAAGTAATTATTAATATAATATATATATATTGAATCTCTTGAATATAAAAACTATATTACTATGAATGATTTGGGAAAGTATGTGATGTGGTATGAATGATATATACATAATATGTATGTATATATATATATATGTATATATATATATATGTATATATATAGTGAGAATGTTGAATTGTGTTGAATTGATTGATTGAATATGGTGAGAAGTGTATATGGCTATTGAAATGTGAATTGTGTATGTGTATACGGATTGATTGATAATGGTGAAGAAATTGTATGATAGTGGGGCTGAGCAGGGCAGATAGCCTCCACTGATTATGAAATCTAGGACTGAGCGGGCAAATAGTCTTAGTAGTGGTCACATATGAAAAGATGAAATATGAGATGGGCAAGCTGAGCCAGGTGTATAGCTACCCAATATTTATATGTGAGAATGCGAGGAAAGTAAGAACTGGGACTGAGCTGGGTGAATAGTCTCAGTATGTGATCACTTGTGAGAAAAGCGCTTGTGAGGTGGTTCCGGCTGGATACCAAATTGTGGTGTTGTGATATGAATGAATGAGTTTTGGTTTCATGCGATAATATGTGATTGTTATTTTATATAGTTGTACTATGAATGAATTGATATGTGATAGAAGTGTTTTAAATGTATATTGAACCTTGTTTACCTTGTGTATATGTTTAGTATATGTTTAGCATAAATTCTATATATACTTGGTATGTGTTGGAATTAAAAAGGTATAACTCATATTTGAACCTAGTCTATCGAATCTTTGTTATATGTTAGCTTAATTAGTTCTTGAGAAGTGATATATGTATAGTTATATTAGTAATTACTTATTGAGTTGCAAGCTCACCCCTTTGCAACTATTTTTCAAGAAATAGTTAGAAAGAGCTAGAAGCTTGTTTAGTAGTAATTTTCGGAGGCCCGACGTGTGCTTGGTGAACCATCTTCCATCTTCATTGTCATGCACCTCATGTATTTTGTGATGATGCAATGAATATTTGGATATATATAATGTTGGATTTGCACTATGCATGTGCATATGAGAATTTAGAGTGTGAAGTTCATGTAAATGATTATGTTTACCAAACTTTTATATATGATTTGGATGAACCATTTAAGCAATATATATGTGAAATTATTATTCAAGAAGCATGTTGTATTTATGCATTGCAATAGGTTGTGTTTTAAGCAGGTTTCGGTCAGAGCAGGGGAGGGGCTGCCTCCAACTACTAGCGAGCGCTAGTGATTGGAGATCGCCAGTCTCCCTGGCTACCTCTAACCACTAGCGAGCGCCAATGACTGGCGACTGCTAGTCCCCTGGCGCAGACCTATAAAAAAAATTTTCTTCTATGCTTTATTGATTAATTGTTTCACTTGCTTATTGATTTGTGATGTATTATAAGGAACGTTTGTGCGTGGCATGTATTTATACTCATATTATAATTGAGTATATTCTTTAGGACATGTGTTTGGTTTTGTTTGAGGCCACGTGTTGTGCAATTACTGTGGATGTAAAGTAGTGTTTAACAGTGTAGTGGAATATGAAATAGGAAAAAGGCATGATAAACATAATATGATTTTGGATTGGAAGTTGTGCACATGTAGGGTATGGGAACTCACTAGAATCCCATGTTTTCATGCCATCTGTGTCTTGTACCATTCTAAAATAAATTCAGTGATTGTGATCTCAAAGTGGTATCACAAATCAACTTATTTATCAACCTATTAGTGGCCATCGCTTCCAATCCCTAGTCCAAGATTCATGAGGTTGAATGAATTTCAACTAATTGAACTTCCTTCATTGCCAAAATTGGCTGGCAAACTAAAAAATAACAAAGTTTGAAATTCTAATAAGGAAAATAACATTGGACAAAAAGAATGGTAAGCTATCAAAGAAAGGTGTGGTTTGTGTCCAAAAGAATGGCATAATAGAAAAACTTGTCCCAACAGTAAAAATCTGGTTTAATATCTAACATTTATAACTCATCAATTCCAAGAACTTTATTACTATTTTTTAAAATTAATTTGTTTCTTTTTTAGGCAACTGGTGAATATATTACTAAACAAACTAATATTAATATTGTTCCTACAAGTGAACTTAAGAGTGCTGAAACTGAACCTAAAAGTGCTACAACTGAAATTATTGCACCTAACATACATACATCAACAAGACATATGAAGAGAAATAAAGGAAATAAAAAGTTGTGCAAGAAGAGACAACAAGAAGTCTTAAAGGCACTTGTGTGAGAAAGCAAAAGAATAACGTTTATGAACATGATGTCTGTTTCAATAAAAGCACAGGAGCATCCATTTTATAATGTGAGTGAATTTCATTTATATGTCCATTTTTTATGGGTGTTTACTTTAATCACATTTCATTCTCCTATCACAGCCTAGATAACAATTAGAGTGAGTGATTCTGAAAGGTGTTAACTGATGTGGGTCAAACTTATTGCCCTAGTCTCTAAGACTAAGTGTAGAGCAAGTAAGGGTGTCGAACACTAGGGAATTTAGAGCAATTTTTTTATTAACCAAGTAGATATTTAGATGGATAGGCAAAATATTATAATACAAGATATTGAATGGGTCTAACTAAATCTAAAATTACTAAAGAATTATTAATTACACTATCTAATTTAAACAAATTCAATTAGTGTTCATTAAAACTATAATTCAGAATTAATCAAAGAACTAAAATAATTAATAAACACATGCAATGAATGGAGAATATGACCTAAAATTCTTAAGAGCAACTCTCGTTGTCAAATAAGGGTATTTCTATTTAGAGTCTATAAGCACTCTCGTGTCATTGTAGAGATAGACAAAAATTATGAAGTTCTTTGCCAATTTTTTGACCCCTCAAAGTGGATTTATTGTCTCCAAGTACTTTTTTATCCTTTAAGTGAATTCAATTGTATTTCCACTAAAAATCTCGACTCTCATTATGAACCCTTAATTAACACATCATACATGGTGATCAAGCATATATAACATAATTAAACACTCAATTGAAATCAAATCATTCATGTATTATAAAGAAAATAAAGATGTAGTTCATAAGATCAATTCAACCTTACAATTCTAATAAACAAGGAATTAGCCAAGATACATATTGATAATTATCAAATAACCATAAGAAACTAATCTCAACATTAAGTAGACTAAATAGAAGAAAAGAGAAAAGGAGATAGAAAATGTGTTAATGAAATCTCCAATGCTCTCCAAGTAGTTACTTGATATTGAATAGCCTTCTTGACTATCTTCCTTGACTCCTTGAAAGTGTCTTAAAGTATGAATTTCTTCACAACTTTAATCTTTCTTCTAACAAATAAAACTTAATATTACAAATTGCTTTCTAATCAAAAGCTAAGTATTTTTTCATAATGAAGGTTAAGTTCATGTATTTATAGGCCCCTAAGCATTCCAACTCGTGCTCCTTCTATTTATGAAAGGGTGCAATGAAGGGATATGGAAACTACTCAGCACCACTGTGCCAACTTAGGCTTGACTCGGTATAACTATCCTCTGTTATGACTCGGCACAGTGGTGGTGAGTCGGCATGCTTCCTTAATGTCATGAATCAACACCATAGTGATGAGTTGGCACGATTCTTTTCATCCTTCCTTTGGCTTTCCTTGTACCATTCTTCATTCTAAAGTATCTAAATGCACTTCCATGCATAAATTAAGCCTAAAATAACCTACAAAAACACAAAGTTAAGGTAAAAACAACAAAAATAAAGGTAGCAATGCAATAATCGAACAAATGCAAGTAAAAACTAAGAAAATATAAAGCATAACTATCCTAAAAAACTATACTATTTTGCATCCTAACAAATTCCCCCACACTTAGACCTTGCTTGTCCTCAAGTAAGAAATTCAAGATCCAAGTGAGAATTAACAAAAACTTTATCTTCTCCAAAATATATGTAATTATCCCAACCAGTCATCTTAACCATGAAAGGAGTTAAGAAAATGATAGTTAACAACTAAGCTTCCAATGCTCAACAATGATAGAGAGAATAAGTTTCATAGTATAAGCAATAAGTTTAACAATTTATCTTAATTTATTAAGAAAAAAATTAAGAATATAAAATTAAAGTGCTAACCTAACTATCTAGCCATAATGTTCATTTTTCAAACTTAGGATTTCTAAGAACAAAAGTAGCCATGGGACAAAGATTAAGCACACGCACTAACCTACAATTTTCATGGAGTTTTTAGATACACATATTTTTTTTATAGTGGGTGCATTTTATGCTCTATTCCACTAATTTTTCATTTATTATTTTTTTACTACTACTACTTGTGATGTCACACATTTTTTCCAAATGAATATAATTAAGGAGCATAATCACTTACACAAAACTTACTCGAAATGCATCACGTCAACAAACATCAATTTTCTTTTTTTCTTTTTTTTATGTCCTTATCCATTATTGAAAATCTAGTTATGCGTATTATGACTATAGTTTTCCTAAGGCTACTTCAATCCTTAAAAACTAAGCTTAAATCCTTATCATCCTAGCATTAGGCATAGTTAGAAAGTTGACTAAACATTCTCTAGATTTTGAAAATAATAAAAATAGATAAAAAGAAAAACTTAAAACTTATACTAAATGAAACTTTAAAAGTTTACCAATTGAGTATAAAAAGTTAATTATTAACATGGCATAAAGATAAAACCTCAATCATAATCAAAATAAACTTAGAAAAGAAACTACTTATGAATATGGAGGAGATAAAATGATACAAAATAAGGCATAGATGCACATTAACATAAATGAAAAACTAATAACAAACCTCTCCCCCACACTTCAAAATTCATATTGTCCTCAATGTGAATCCCAAACATGAAAGAAAGGAAGGGAAAAAGAAAAGCTCCCTCAATCCTTTGAAGGATATAGCTGTTGGGTTCCGGGTCGCATACACACAGCGGAAAAATAAAATTTTTGACCCTAAGAACCCCCACCAAGATCTAAGTAGTTCAGATTAAATCAATCGAGTCTAGAATCTTACCAAGACGAGTTCTAAGGCAATATTGTAGGAAGGAAGAGAGGAGGTTCACACCGGTGACACCCTACCTCGAGCTTTTCATTTTCTTCTTTCAGATTACAGACGCTACTATAAAGCACCGTCCTCTACTGGTATCCACACGAACAGATCACCCTAAAATGATGTTGGTGTGCTAGCACCTTTCCTCTCAATTTTCTCTCTGTGCTTTTTCTCAAAGAACGTATGTTTTTGTGAATGATAGATATGCAGAGAACTCACTTCCCAATTCTTATTAAAACTCCTAAATGATATATCCATATATATCTCCTA
>CATIWO010135969.1:0-13598 GCA_949673435.1 Macaranga tanarius | reverse complement strand
AGTTTCAATCTCTTCATACTTTTCAAATGCTTTTTCGTATAAACAATCAGTTTTCAACATTGTGTATGTGGAATTCCACCTAGTAGGCACATCAAGTGACAATGAAGATTTATTGTCAATACCAAGCAAGTCACACACTTCCCTAAACTTGTTTAACCTAGCAGGTGAATTCCTCATGTACTTAACAGCCTCCCTAACTTTTTTTACACTAACATTTGCCTCTTTCAAACCATCATTAATAATCAAATTAAGTACATGTGCAATGCATCTCACATGTAAAAATTTTAAGAGAACTGAAGATGCACCCCAATACATTAATTTTTTTTTCAAAAACCTAACAGCAACATCATTAGAGGATGCATTATCTACAGTTATTGAAAACACATTTTTTATTCCCTAGTCAAGCAGACAATTCTCTAATACTTTTGCAATTTGTTCACCCTTATGAGATGTAATAGGCACAAATGATATAATCTTTTTCTGCAAATTCCATCCATCATCAACAAAATGAGCAGTCACACACATGTAATTAATTCTTTGGATAAATATCCAGCAATCAGTTGTAATGCTGATTCTTTGGCAGTGTGACCTAATAAAAGCTTTAAGTTTCAACCTTTCTGACACAAAAATCTTGTAACAGTCTCTATTCAATGTCATCCTAGAAGGTATCTTAAACAGAGGACAAACATCATTCATAAATTTTTGGAACCCCATTCCTTTTACAAACTTAAATGACAATTCATTAAGAATAATCATCTGTGCAAGTGCATATTTGACTGACTCCTAATCAAATTTCCAAGTGCCTATTACACATTTTTGTGACACATCATGTGCTTCCACCACATTTAAATCAGGTTTAAGTGTTAAGAGTGACTGCTTAGTAGTCTGTGGGATTTTTATACAATGCATAACATGATTTTTCAGAGAAGATGTGCCATGCATCTTTGAATGACAGTTATATATAGCAGCACAGTACAGACATTTACCCTTGACAACCACTCCTTTATCATCCTTTATTCTCTCAAAGTACTACCAAACAACATATTTAGGGGCTGTTTCTTTTCTTTTTATTTTTTTAACCTCTGGGTCAGATTGTTGGATATGTGCAGAAGAGGCTTCCACCATATTAGCTTCAGTTGTAATGCCTCCACCAGGAGTACTAGTAGGAGTGTCACTACTACCGGTACTCTCCATCTGCAAAAAATAAATAAAAAAATCAGTAAATAGAGGACATGAAAACTAACAAATAACGTAGCACAAAGAAATACACAAAAAATGAAAAAAAATTGCATTATTACCTTTTACTACCTCTATTGACTATTGTTGAACTCCTCAATCCAAATGTCAGAATAGAGAACAAATATCTCACAATAACAGAAAGCTGGTAAAAGCTTCCACCCTTTTTATTCAAATAAGTTATAATTGAATAGCTTAACGCTTCCACCATTTTCTTTATAACTTAATTACTTTAAGGCATTATCTTCCACCAGCACTAAGTCCAACAATCACAGAGACACTGAAAATAGTATAGTTTATGTACAGAGACAAACAAACAATAAAACTTTGTTGTGTTTTTTAAAAGGTTAACAAAGTTTAAAGGAAACCAAAACATGCATACACATTACACATAACCCAAAAACAGTGCCAATTCTTTTTAAAATAAACACAGATCAATATAAACAAAAAGTAGATGATTTATATTTTACTGCTTCGTTAAACCAGCCAGAACCTCAAAGGTCACGAGGCGGGTATCCACAGTAAAGAAAAATAAAAGTATGAATGCAGAATGCAAATAAAAAATTGAAAATGCAACAAAATATGAGCACAATAATAAAATTATACAGATCTACAAAAAATATAATATATATATATATATACACACACATACAGATCTACAAAAAAAAAATAAAAAATTTGAAAATGTTGATATATATAAATACACAGATATAAATCTTCAAAAAAATTTACATATTTCAAAATACTATAGTCTATAGATATATAAATATAAAATATATATAGATATCAACGAAAAAAATATAGACTTGAAAATATTATATATATACAGAATAAAAAATCATAGATCTACATATATTAATATATATACATAATACACAGAGACAAAAAAAATAATTTCTTTGAAAACAAATATATAAAATTTCATAACAACACAGTATCAACAATAAAAAAAAAATTTAATTTTTTAAATCACAAAATAAAATCTAGTACATAAACAAGAAACGGAAACAAAAAAAAACAAATTTTTTCACATATAAAAATATGAGCACGCACAAAATAACAAAATCAAATCCATCAGACCATCAATATTATAGATCTACATATATACATAATATAGTAGAAGAAGAGACAGAAAATCAATAATCGATTCATCATAGACCTCTTATCTATATATAGATAACAGATCCACAATAAATAGAACATAAATCATCAAATATTCATCAAGAAATTACCATTAATCACAGATCCTCAGAAAAATGAAGGATCTGTTGTGTGTGATTGTGAGTAGAAAAGAAACCGAGAGTTGAGAGAACAGAGGATGAAGAGGAGAAGAAGTTTAGGGTTACTAGGCTAGAAAGGAAGAGGGAGGATTAACAGAAGTGAAGAGATCAGAAATTTAGCCTATAGGGGAGTGGGGATGGCCGGATGGGGAAGAGAAGAGAAGCGTCTGTTGAGTGTTGAGTGATCAGAGAGGGTTCAAGATCGAGAGAAGGTTCCAGAGAGCGAGGGAGATGGATAGGTTAGAAGAGAGAGAGCAGCGAGAGAGAAATGAGAGGCAGATGATATGAGTGAGTAGGGTTTTATGCTTATATAGTGGCCACCCTAATTCAAAACGACGTCGTTTTGAATTTTACAAAATTTTGGAAAATCGGTCGATTCGGTTTATAAAACTCTTAAACCGAACCATCAACCGAAATCCAAAATTTTCCCTTAATCCCCACCGATCCGATTTTATCTTTGTTGCGGAAATTCGGTCGGTCAATAATTTTGGTCGGTTCGGTTCGGTATTTTCGATTCGGTCGGAAATTGAACACCCCTAATTGCAGAGAATGAAAGAGGAATGAAGAAAGAGAGAAATGGAGATGTTTTTTTTTTTTGATAATGGAAAGGTTTTAATATTATAGAAAAAATTTAAAATTTAAATGATAAATGAAGCAAGTGACATGGTATGCTGATATAAGCTATTTTAGTGATGTGTCAAAATATCTACAAGTGAAAATGATACGTGTGGCTCCATGTCAACATGCAGGTGAGTTTTTATGCCGGAAAATGACAATAAGGGTTTCAATGGGTCGAAATTAAAATTTTGGGAGTTTTAAATGACAAATTAAATATTTAGGACGATAGTGGGATTAGGGTAAAACCTTAGGAACGGTGAGTGTAAATAACCCCAAATTCTATAACCTTATAAATATTTCAATCTAAGTCCTAAAACTACGTTTTTAATTGAGTCCTCAAATCTTTTAAAGAGTTTCACATTAGTCTCTATCTCCATTATTTAAAATAGAATACCATAACGTGTTAATTATACTCCACTCAATTAACTAACACGTGTAACCAACTCATTATCCTTTTCCATGTCATCAACCACGTTGGTAAATTTGTTTAGTTTAGTTTTCCACTACCGATAATATATAGGGTTCCATTTTTATCATTTGAAAAAAAAAAAAAAAAACATCACTTAAAAAAAATACTAGTCTCTCTTTTGTTCTCATGGGTGGCAGCAGTCACTTAAGTATCGTCAACCAGTTTGGAGATCAAGGACGACAATTTGGATGAAGCAGCACTTGTTTTTAAATAAGAGGGACTCAGGTCAGATGACATTAAGGCTAAAAAACTAGTTTGAGACATAATTGCCACCGGTGTTGAAGAAGAAGCTATTATTTTCATTTGGTTGTTCCCGGTCAATATAGAGGCCGAGAAATGTAAATTAAACTATGCAAGTGCAAGTGAGAGGGTTAATGTTAACTAAACAAAAGTTGTTATTGTCATTTTCAACTTCTTATAGCTTTTGGTGGTCACTTCAAAGTCCCTAACTCTTCATTTTCAACTTCCTAACTCAAACCATTATCAGCTTCCTAGCTATTCTTTGCATCTTTCTCCTTAATAATAACCTTCCCCCTCCTTATCCTTGCTAATAATATATTACAAAGGAAACCTCTCCATGATAGTATTATGGTTGCAAAGGTATGCATACAGCACCTCCATTGTCTATAAAAATCGCTCATCAAAAATCTCCAAAAGAAAATTACTTGAAATCCATCCTCGAATATTCCCTGATTCTCCATCGCTCATGCAAACCTCCATCGTCATTTGAAAATGAATTTGCATATTTAAACACATTTCACCCCAAAAAATGAAAAAATAGAAACTATTATTATTATTATTATTATTATTATTATTATTATTATTATTATTATTATTATTATTATTATTATTATTATTATTTTCCTTTGCTGAATTGGTAGGGGTATCATTGACATGTTAGCGTATTCCGTTTAAAATAAGAGAGAAGGACTAACATGAATTTTTTTTTAAAGTTTTGAGGACTTAATTAAAAAAATGGTTATAGAAATTGATTAAAATATTTAAAAAGTTATAGGACTTGTGGGTTCATTATTCCTTTTATTTACACCTCAATTACGGACTCACTGATTTTATAATTTACTAATATTTTTTAATATATTTTTTTCTAAATAATTTATTTTAATAAAATAATCATAATTATTTATTATTAAATAAAGACTATATAAAAAAAATATTTCAACTACATTGAATGCATTTATTAATTTATGCCTATAATTTTCAAATGGAAGAAATATTTATTTCTTTAAAAAAAAATATTTGTTACAATTTTTTATTATTTGACCAAAATAAATTGAAACAGAAAATTTTGGATAGTTTAAAAAAAAAATTCTCATGTTTTTAAAATTTTTTAATTTAAACTTAAAGATTATTACAATATCAATCATCAACTATTAAAAAATTGATAGTTTTAGCACTGTATCAGTCTTCATAAATGAAATGGCGATTTAACCCTACGAAATTTACGTGCTAACAAGAAGTTATATTCTTTCTACGAAATTTATTTTGATCTTAACATTTAAATTAAAATTTAACTAATCTATTAGAACTTCTTTTTAATAATTATTCTTTTTTCAAAATTTATATTTTTACAATATTAGTTATTTATTAATGGAATAAAACTTCATATCATTAGAAAGTTTATATATACTTTATTTTATTTGTGATACCTCCCCCACCGGCATATTCGTCAATCAGTTTTATTCTCCTTACTATCCGCCCAAGGCACCAACGTGGAGAGGCGTCACTTCTATATAAAACCTAATGTCACCTTAATAACTAGCTTTATCATATCATTCAACAATTTGAAACTTATACATTTAATCACCAATAATATTCATCCAACCATAAACAAGAACGATGGCAAGATCAACAAACGCTGAACTGGTATAATATACATATTTAGTGTTCTATCACAGGAGAGCTGAAAAGGGAGAGATGGTTATATAGGAATATGAAGGAATATGTGATCATGTAACAGTTAAAAGTACAGAATTTAAAAATTTTAATTGCATGCAACATTTGCATGAAACATGTTCCACATCCATGCCCATAGATCATATCACATGGCAAATACATAACTAAACATGCATCAAGGATAACATTTTCATCAACAAATAACCAAATGATGCATTCACAATACAAGACCTAGCAACTAAGGGTTTGGTAATGTCACACCTCTTTCTCTACCATAAGGGTCAGTGTAACAATAAACTATTAATCATCTGCAAACCATTATATATCATAACTTAATACAAAATAGTTATTATTACGAACATACTGTAATACAAAATAAAGATTACAGTATCTATTAGACGAACAGTACATATGCCTCTAAGGCTTAATAAACAAAAATTCTATTTCTGAACAGCAATAGTTTGTTAGCTCAACCTCCTCTAGTGCTCACAACAAGGGCACTCCAAAATACGCTATATAATGATCTACTGATCCACCAAAATGGAATCTGAAATGGTTATAATAGGTGGAATAAGTATGACTACTCAGTGAGAGGATATAAGTATAACTATAGTAAACATTAATATATTATCATATAATATGATACAAAAATCCAACTTTAATCAAATAAGGTTCCATCCATGAAATAGAAAATAGCTTGAGTATTAAATCATACACTTCTTATACAATATTTTCTATTATAAATATAAAATATCCATATACTTTCCTCAGAATCCTTTAACAAAACTTGAAATAAATCATGGAAATCATAGACAAAATTATCAAAGATCAATATATATAAATACATTTATATATGCCAATATACATTCATGAGGTATCCGATAAATTTCATGCAAAATTGGGAGCTGAATGTCTCACCTGGCTACCCAAAGTGCTAATTCCTCATCATATGCATGCGTAGAGACATTGCCCATCGGCAATATATTTTATTTCATTTCACCCGATATTCAAGGTGTGATTTCATAAGCACCTTACTGAGTGTATTTCTTAAATTAAATACTTCGTAAATGAAATTCTCATGTTTATAGCTCAAAATAAATACAAATACATAATTGCAAATAGCGTATAAAGAAATCATTAAACATCGATTATTTGTAGAACATAAGTATATAAACATAACTGAGATTCAATAAATACACATCATAGATTCAAACCATAAGTATATATACATATCTGAAGTTCAAAACCATTATTATACTAATATCCACTCACCTGATAAGATAATTGACAATTCTAGCCGGGAGGGGCTGCGTTATACTTTACGGCTGGGGCTGAGGTTTCTTCTAACATCCAGAAGTAAAATCATAAGAACACTAGCTTATAACCTCAATTTATTCAACTTAAGTTGATCTACGGCTAAAAAATATGACATAGGACCCAAAAAACGGTTCAAAACTGCTCAAATTAAGGTTTTGGGGAGGCTGCTGAGGCGCCTCCTTAGTGCTGAGGCATCGCCTCTACGACCTGGAATTACAAAAATCACTCTATTTTTAACCAAAATACCAAAAATCAATCCCAATCAATCCCAAACACCATTTTAAACATCATAAGAGGTCTATTTTAGTATAAACAAGTTTAAAACTCAATTATTCAATCAAAATATCAAATTCTATACAAATTCAAAAACTAGAATCAAATTAACTTTACTTACCAAAAATTCTTGTATATATACCTGGATTTGCAATAGGAAACCTTTAAGTTATTCTTTGATTGATGAAGAAAGAAGTTTAAGGAAAAGAAAGGAAAGAAAATGTTAATATAGAAAACGTAGAGGAAGTAGTTTGAAGAAAATGAAACAGACGAAAAATGAAGAAGAAGGTAAGCTTTCTTCTTTTTTTTTTAAAACCATTTTGGCAAATATCCATTTTAATCCCTTTTTTAAAAAATCCATTTTAGTTCCCCAAATTACCAAAATAACCCAAAAGGCCCTCAAACTTATTTCTAACCTTATTACTTAATATAATTAAATAATGACCTAGGTTAGGATGTCACAGATAATACTTACAAAACTCCAAGTTGGTAGCACGCTTGAAAAGCTTTGGTTGATGTTGATCTACAAGCTCCAAGCTCCAAGCTCCCCAAATTTGAAGCCTCTAGCTTGAAACACACGGATTGCATAAGGAAAATCTCCAAGAATGGTGAAGCTCTAGCCATAAGCCTCTCTGCTTTAACCCAATGTGCTTGCAAGAACTTCTTCAAGCTTGGATATATGGAACAAGGATGCAACCTCCAATGGATGATGGATTTATACTAGTACAACTCTTGTACAACAATGGCTTTTAACTGAAAAGCGCACAACACTTGTGTGTATTTGTACTCTCTACACTTGAAAAAGAAGAAGGAAAAAGACACTCTCTAGCCTTTTTTCTCTCTTTTGTTAGAATATCAAATTTGCTCTCTAATGTGTAAATGGAGTTAGAAGTTAGTTGTCTCTACACACTCCATTAATTATCAATAAAAACCAATTTGACAATGGCTTGAGTATCTCATACTCAATCCGCATGCATTGTTATAGTTTGAGTGTCTTATACTCAAGCCACATGTATTGCTATAGCTTGAGTGTCTCACACTTAAGTTACATGCATTTGATAGATTGAGTATTTCATAGTCAATCTATATGCATGGCTTTGCTTTGTTAGTTAGTGGGTGTTGTTTGGTTACATGAATAACCTTAGCCTTGATATCATTAACACTTAATAGATATGGGCTAATGTTATGGGCATATGGGCTTCTTTACACTTAGAGAAGGCCCACTCCAAACTAATAGACAACTTATGGGCTAATTTAAACTCTTTAAATAAAGCCCATGCATAAGTCCATATCAAGTCCATCTTTATCAATATACAAGGTCCATCTCATGGCCCATATAGAAATACATTAAGAGGCAAATATTAATCTAATCCTTGAACTTAATATCACATATTAAATCAAGTCCAAATTAATATTTATTTAATTACAGCTAAGTCCCAATATTTGAATTTAGATTTCGGGATATGCTAGATCCCCGCATACGTGCAAATCTAATTTAATTAATTAATTAAACTCTTTAATTAATAATCAAATTAATAATAGTCTTCACAAGTACAACCCTTGTGTGTGTGACTTACTAGGTTCAAGTTTAAATGGCAATAGAAAATAATATTAATACTTAATATCATGGAAACACCTTTCTATACTAAATATGAAAATCCTAATTAATCATATTTAGTTCCTATAAGTCGTGAGTGACCCCTAACATAGATGTCATAACTACCCAATTAGAAATGAATGCTATATGTAAATCCTCAAGAACCATATAATACAATTACCGTACACTAAATGTCCCTTCATTACAAGATCCCGATATCGGCTAGAGTCACGGTTTAGTTAAACTCTAATTGCCTCAATCATTCGACCTCATCTTAAGTTCAATTCTCAATAAAATACGACTACTACTAGAAACTCTTTTCTAGCACCGAAACTCTTTTTAGGTAAGTCGAGTTTGACCTGGCCAGGTACTTATTCATCAAGAATGACTTAGATAGCATAGGATCTTATCCCGGTTCACTCCAGGTAATAAATTTCATCTTGGCCGATCACTCATCCCTACATATAACCAACTAGAGCCACCACATGCCATATACCTACACGTGGCTAGCATAAGTATGTAAGCGGTAATAAACTTTAACCAACCATATGTGGATAACTGTATCGTCTCAGGTTAAAGGACCATATGCACCATTATGTCCAAGATTGTGATTGTTGACTAAAGTGAATATCTATGCAATCACAAATCTTACGTCACAGTTCGATCCACTCATCACATGAGTATCCACATGTCTATTCTGATATCTCATATCAAGTAGTATGAGACTCAATACCTCCCACTATCGATATCATATACCAATTAAGGAAAATAGATATAGGTGATAGTCTAGGGATTAATATTAGCCGTATATTAATCCAACGACTACGAACATTTATAGTATATGTACTAAATAAGTTTGTCACTCATATTATTAACTCTTGATAATAAACTTATCTAATATTATACTAAGGGTAAATATTCAAATAAACAAACACTTTAATTTAAATGGATATTTTATTATCATAGGGATAAATATACAATGTCTACATACAATAATGGCCCTAGGGTACATCTACACTAACAGAATATCTACAAATGTACACCAAAAATAAATATAACTCATTTAGCTAGCATGAAGGCCTAACTAGCCCTAGAGAGCACCGCGGTCACTACAGGAAAAATGCAGTTACTCTCCATCACAAAGCCCATCCACAAAAGAAAAAGGGTATGGAAGCTACTAAGTGCAGGTCAGGGAAACACGAACCCCGGTGTAGTCGCATGAGTTACTGTCACGACAGTCATACAACCATCTAAAAAATCATGCCATTCTGTATGGGTATGGTAGTCAATAATGATGGGTTCTAGAGAGATCCTCAAGGATACGATAGCATCAACATCATGTCGGACAAAGTAATTGACCTCTATATTCTTTCCAACAACATCGTAAGTCATAGTTATTCAGTGTATAACCATACTATGTACAAAATATATACAATTTATATTTTATGCTGAAAAAAAAGAAAATAACAGTAGAGTGGTGAGTATTTTCTCAAGAAAATACCTAGTGAGCAGATAGACTACTATGCTATCTCAAGAAGCAATAGGAATGAATAATAATCAAAACATTTAAAATAATAAAAATTTATTTTCCACCTTATTCATTAAAAAAATCCATTAAAATAAATAAGTCTAAAATCAAAAGAATCCTTTAAATTAATTCCTTAAAAATTATATTCCGACTTCCTGGAAGTTAAAACTTCCTTTTTGACTTCCACACATTTCAATCATTTTTCTTTTCAAAATTTCGTTCTCATATTTATAGCACAGCACAGTACAACACAATATTACTAAAATAAACAAGAATAGGTCAGGTTGCTATCGATGTGGTGGGTACCAATCAACATATCGAAGGTTCAATCCATATATGTATACTAATATATACCACTTGGATTAGCCCCAAAGACTTTTATGAATCTTGAACGTTGTCCCAAAGATAGTTATCATAAGCATATATCTCATTTTTGTCAATTTCACATTGTACCCCAAGTTCAAAAATATATTTCACACGTAAGTTGCTATGTCCCGGATACAGTCTTATGTCTCACAGAACCCAGTCGTACCCCGGTCACGATCTTACTATAACCTTTCCTTTCGGTGTACATGTGCTCACAAAATCATTATATTTTTAATTTTTTTATGTTTCTGATAAAACCAAAACACCGTATTTACTTTGTAAATCATATATATTACTAATCCGGATTAAGTATAGGTCAGAATCAACTCAAAATAACATTTAAACCACTGAGGTGCCGACATAGTGCAGAGGTGCTGCATATATGCCTACCTGAATGGCCTAATGAGGCGTCGCCTTAGTACCCACTGAGGCACCGTCTGAGGGCTTTGACGGGTTGAGGTGCTGTGCTGCCTGATCATACTGTTGCAACGTTATAAATTTTAAATTTTTGACAGACATATTTAAACAACCCAAAAACACCCCGATATTAACGTGAAGATTTAAGAAAAATAAAGAAAAGAAGGAAATCCACTCACAAAAGTTGTTAGATCCTCCTCATTCTCTTTTGTTTCTTCTCCTCCGCTCACTGCTTCTTCTTCTTCTTTATTCTTCTTTTTTTCTTCTTGTCTGCAGAAATATGGCAGTTTGAGCCATATTTTCCTTTTAGCCCCTCAATGTTTTTTTATAATGAAGTCATTCCTTCAAACTTATTTTCATTACAATTTAGTTTTGACCCAAAATAACTTTAATTATTTGGGTACGGATATGACAAATTTCCCCCACTTAAGAAATTTTGTCCTTAAAATTTGAAGAATGCTCGTTTCAAATCTAATTCACACCTGAAGAGAATAGGTGCAGATATTATTGTCTCATATCCTTCTCTCGTTCCCATATAGCTTCTTCATGAGAATGATTCTTCTATAATACTTTGACCAAAGGAATAACGTTATTATACAATACCTTTTTATCACTTGCCAAAATCGATATTGGCTCTTCTTCGTAGCTCAAATTCTTCTTCAACTCCACCGATTATTCCTATAATATGTGAGAAGGATCACTTCTATATCTTTTCAACATTGACACATAGAAAACGTCATGAATTATGGATAAATTAGGGGGTAAAGCTAATCAATAAGCCATCGACCCAACACATTCAATTATTTTGTACGGTCTAATAAATCTTAGGCTTAATTTACAGCATTTATCAAATCTCAATACGCCTTTCCATGATGATATCTTTAAAAATACTTTTTTACCAATGTTGTATTCGATATCAGCTCATTTAAAATTAGCATATCTTCTTTGTCTATCTTATATCATCTTCAAATTTTGCTCGAGCTACGTGAATATTCTCTATAGTCATTTGCATAAGTTCTGGGTCCAATAATTTCCTTTCTTTGACTTCCTCCCAGTAGATTAGGATTCTACATTTTCTTCCATACAATGCTTCAAAAGGTGCCATATGGATAATACTTTGGTGGCTATTATTATAAGTGAATTTCATTAATGGTACTTATCTATCCTAATTACCTTCAAAATCTAACACGCTAGTCCTAAGCATATCTTCCAATACCTGTATGGTGAGTTCAAATTAGCCATCTGTTTGAGAATGGAAAGTTGTACTAAACCTCAATTTAGTACCTAAAGCTTCCTGCAGACTTGGCCATAATTATGATGTAAATCTTAGATTACGATCTGATACGATCGATACCGGTGCCCCATGTAACCTTATGAAGTTGTAGCTAATCTTAACAGGTAAGAAATATGTTGACTTTGTCAGACGATTGATGATTACCCATATAACATTATTTCCTTGCTAGGTTCTAGGAAATCCTACCATAAAATCCATTAATGAAATTATTGAGAAAGAATTAAAATTCAAATGGACTTCGGATTGTCAACGATGCTTTAAAGTCTTGAAAAAATGCTAGTCATTGAACTCAGTATTGACTTTGCCAATGGAAGAAGGTTATTATGTGGTGTATAGTGATGCTTCGAAGTTTGGAAATACGTCCTCAAACTCATTCACCACTAGTAGTCCTTTCAACTTTAGACCTTCCTCCCTTTCATCTACAACTGAAGCTAAATACGTCTCATACCCTTTCCTCAGGTATTTCATAGCCATCATTACCGATATAATCTTGATAGGTGTTTTATTATTTTCTCCAACAAACTTTATCCTTTCTCCATTCTCCTTTTTAAATTCTACTTGCTTAGTATAGCAATTCTCATTTGCTCAGTAATAACTTAACCCGTCCATTCTGAGTATAGCATCAAACTCACCAATGGATAGGGGTATAAAATTCCATCTCATTTTACCCTCATTGATATTTACTGAGATGTCCCTATATACATTCTTACAAACTACACTCATTCCCATAGGCATGCTAACAATCATAGGTTAATTCAAATCACTTACTTTAGGCTTATCATGCATCACATAAGTCGATGATATGAATGAAAATATCACACTAAGGTCAACCAGTATGTGTGCTAACTTACCATTAATGTGAGCCTTGCTTGTTATTACATTTGGTAACTCCTCAGCCTCTCGTTCCCTCACAGCATATATTATGGCTTGTTGTACGCCACTAACTGCTGCACTTGGCTCTCTTGGTTAATTCTGAGGTGTTTCTACCATACTAGTCGTCTCCCTTTGTACAGTTACTAGCCTTCCTGCCCTAAATAACCTTCCACTTCTTTCATTACGAGGAGTGTGGGATGCTTGCATCGATGGTTCTCTTAGGTATATTTTTGTATAATTTCTCGTATAATGCCTAACTGTTAAGAACCTCCAAGGAATAGAACCACGAACCCTAACGATTATGAACCCGTGAATTACTATCTTGAAAACCCAAGAACAAATTGATGTAAAAACCCAAGAATCGCTTAGATCAGATTGTAGAGATTTATTGATCAAAGAATTAGAACCTAAAGAAA